>VDFB02049217.1:30707047-30970942 GCA_007258455.2 Sequoia sempervirens | reverse complement strand
TAGAATTTTCATTCTATCTTGACTTCCATATCCATCAAAAATTGCACTATTCCTTTTCTTTTGATCAAAATTTAGTAAAATTTTGGGCAAAGCTTATGCCTGTTGTCACGAGATCTCAAAAGCACATAGAAAAAGAGGAAGGGGAAAGTTCTGCAAACAAAATGGGTGATAATAGTGAGAGAGAAGAGAATCCATTTCACACTGATGAGATAATATAAGAGAAACTTCAAGAAGCAGAACAGGATCCCCAATTTCAAACTTTAGTTGAAAAGATTCTAGAACAAAACAAGGAAATATATTTCCTTTCATTAGCTAATCAAGGAGCTAAGTTACCTTCTGATTTTGATGTAGAAGGGATTAAACGTAATCCTGAAACTCCTAATGATTTTAGTGCTCTTGACAGATAAAAGAATTACGAGGGAAAATAAAGGAAATGCAAGGGAGCATATCAAAGAAGTATGTTTTGGATGATATATCTCCTTATCCATTTGATAGGAGTCTTCAAATGATCCCTTTTCCAAAACATTGCGAAATCCCTAAATTTGATAGGTACAATGGGAAAACTGATCCCATTGAACATGTGAGAGATTTCTGAAATATGACTCTAGAATTCGCTTATGAAGATACCTATTTAATGCATTTGTTTCCATGAAGTTTGGGGGCACAATCCATGGAGTGGCTTTCAAAAATTACCCCTCCCATCAAAACCTTTGAGGAGTTAATCAATCAGTTTATATCCCAATACGCCTACAACATCCAACATCAGATAACTATGCTTGATCTTTGTAAAGTGAAACAAAAAGTAGGAGAACCTTTTACTACATTTTTACAAAGATGGAGAAGATTATTTGCATGATATTCTCGTTCTATTCCTGAAAAGGAGAAGATGGATATCTTTATCAATAGCCTAGATCAAGAATTAAGCTACAGGCTTAATCTTCATTGTCCACCTAACTTTGAAAAATTGATTGAAAATGCAATCACCATTGAAGGAGCGTTGGTTAAAAGAGGAGTGATAAAACTTGATAATCCAAGTTCATCCAATGATAAAACAAGGTTTTGGAACAAAAATAAAAATATCGTTAATGATGGTATAGTGGATGCGAACAATCTACTAACAAGATCATCTATCTTCAACTTGTCAAGTGCTCAATGAAACAATCAACAAGGAAACAATCAACAAGAGAATAATCAACAAGGAAATACCAATCGACAAGGAAACAACACCCAACAATCACAAAATTCCAATCAAGAAAGCATGATCAATCAAAAAAAAAAGGATAATCATGGTAATTTCAATAATAATCTTGGCAATACCCAAACATCAAATCCATCTAGACCTCCATTCTTTTCAAATCGACAGAATTTTACTGCTTTGAGTCAATCTCTCGAGTCTGCTCTCAAAGAGCTTCTCGATAATAAGGTCATCACCTTACCACCACAAAGAGATTATGAGCCATGAGTCAAACCACTATCATGGAATGACTCATATTATTGTAATTATCATCGATGTAAAGGTCATAGAACAAATAATTGTCAAGCTTTGTGAAATCTAGTACAAGATTTAATTGACAATGGCACTATCACAATTGAAGGACATCGTACTAATGACAATCATCAAGCATTCAAAGATCCTTTACCAAATTATCAAAAGGGGGAAACATCAGATACCAAAGCAAAAGCCATAAATAATGTTGAAGACAACGTAATTCGCCACATCTATGTAGATGATCAACAGGTTAATGTTATTAAAATCAAGGAAAAACAAGAATATCAACAAGTTAATGTCACTACGAGGGGACAAGCAAAGGTTGTTTTAAAAGGAAGTTCATCTAAGGCAGCTATTTCTCCTCCAACTCATTATAATCTAGTTGACCAATTGAGAAAAACATCATCTCAAATCTCAATCCTTGAACTTCTCAAAATTTCCCCCATACACAAGAATATTTTGGAAGAAGCTCTTGTAAACACAACTTGATATCGATCGGATGTAAAAAATTAAGCCATGGTGGACATTTGTCTTCCCCACTTGTCTTTCATTTTTCGAAAAAGATGATGCTTCCATGACACATCCACATAATTCATCGCTTATCTTGAATCATGATCCATAAACACCGAATCAGATGTGTCTTAATAGATGGAGGACCGTTTAAACATTTGTACTTTAAACTAATACATGCCTTAGGAATATCAGAAATTCCATTGATCCACAAAGGAAAATAACTATCAAGGCATATGATGATGAAGAAAGAGCTTCCAAAGGATTAATAATGCTACCTATCAAAGTGGGACCTATTGTGAAAATACCTTTTGTCGTTCCTGATATTTCCTATAACATACTTTTTCGGTCATCCATGGATCCATGATATGCAAGTAGTACCATCAATGTACCATCAATGCCTCAAATTTCCATATGATGGACAGGAAATAACTATACAAGCTTACTACAATAGTAGCCAAACTTGTTCAAATTTTCACGCAACTCAGGATGTTTTTGTGCCACACAATATAGAGGCTCTTACTGCTTCTTCTGATCTACAAGGTCAATGGCAAGAATTGAAAAAGAATTTTGATGCCAAGATACATTCAAAGGACAAAGGAATAGGCGACTATTCACTGTCTTTTTGACTTACCTCCCTCCCTGAGGTCATATGGTCAACCAACCCTATCAAATCAAAAGACCGTAACAGCCTCTACATCCAAATTTTTTGTGCCAATCACAAAGTTTGATGGAAAATTCATTAAAGCTAACACTACCAAGGAAGAAGCCGAAGATAGGGACATCCTAAGCTGGTTATACAAATATGAAGATGAATCTCTCTTGCACATTAAATTACCTACTGAACAATATGGAAAAGGGTATACCATCATGTAAAGGATGGGCTATGAAGGAAATGGTCCTATAGGAAAAAGAAAAGAAGGAATCATTGAGCCAATTCAACCTATTTCAATACATCCAAATGATAAAATAGGACTTGGATATGGTAAATATACAGGGGAGTCAAATTCACAGCAAGCATAGCAAGCTCATGAAGAAGAATCAAGTTCAGATAAACTCCATGTGGATGTCACTCTCTAGAAATTTTATGAGTCATTTTTTCAATTGCAGAATAGTTCAGATACTGATTCTAATGAATATGAATGGGACACCATCTATAACGATGAATTTTGGAGAGACAAAGAAGTTGATACCATACACAAATATGCACCTATTCTCATACAAGGAGAAATCTCAGGAACACAATCACTCAAATTTGAACCATGATATGACGATGACTCAAGTGAGGATAATTCATATTTTAATGAGAATGATAATTGACAGTAAAATAGCATCATAGACCTTTTCCATCATGAAAATGACAACCATATCATGACCTTGATAGCTCAAGATCTTACTCAACCTAATGATTCCATGCCTTTAGTCTATCCGAAACTTATTGATTGGGACAATAATGCACCTATTCATATCCCTACATTTCATGATGATGAGGATATTGTAAATTTCATTTGTTCATATAATCAAGAAAACAATGGTTCCATCAAAGAATCTCATACTCAAGATTTTTATAGGGATGGTGTCAAGTCTCTTAGCTACAAAATAAATGAAATATAAGATAGATCTATCGGTGAAAACCAAAAAATGGCAGTGGTAGATCACAAGAGAAAAATAAAGAGAAAATCCGATGGTGAAAACCTTTTTAAGGCACTAAAGGATGAGAAACTTGACACTCTTCCTAAACATTATCAAGAAAGATCTTCTATTTTGATTGAGCCAACATAATCAATCAATATAGGTACAAAAGAGCAACCAAATATTTTGCAACTTTCAACATCATTAATAGTGGAAGAAGTACTGACATTCACAGAGTTCTTGAAGCAGAATCAAATTAATTTTGCTTGGTCATATGCTGATATGCCAGGGTTGGAGCCTAATCTGATAATGCATCATCTATCTATAAACATAGGAGTAAAACCTATGAAGCAAAAGCTTAGAAAAATGCATCCACATGTTGCATTATTAGTTAAAGAAGAGATAAAGAATCTTTTGGATGTTGGATTCATTCGGTCTATTGACTATGTAGAATGGATCTCCAATATTGTACCTATTTCAAAGCCAGACAGAAGGATTAGGGTTTGTATAGATTTAAGAGTTCTAAACAAAGCATGTCCCAAAGATGACTTCCCTTTACAAAACATTTATATGATTGTTGATTTGACTGTGGGCCATGCAATGTATTCGTTAATGGATGGATTTTTAGGATACAACTAGATAAAGATTGCACTAGAGGATCAAGTTAAAACAGTGTTCACGTGCCCTTGGGGTACCTATTACTGGAACATAATGCCATTTGGGCTTAAAAATGCAGGAGCTACATACCAATGGGAAATGACAACAATTTTTCATGATATGATGCATACATTCATGGAAGATTATGTTGATGATCTTCTTGCAAAATCTCACACAAGAGAAGAACATCTAGAAATCTTGTTAAATTTTTTTATCAGAATGGAGAAGTTCAATGTTCGACTTAATCCAAAGAAATGTGTCTTCAACGTTAAATCTAGAAAACTCCTAGGATATATTATTTCAGAAAAGGGCATAGAGGTTGATCCAGAAAAGGTACAAGCTATAATGGACATGCCACCACCATGAAATATCAGTTAACTCTGATCACTACAAGGATGCCTACAATCTATAAGAAGGTTTATAGCTCAACTAGCAGAAAAAAGCTTACCATTTACACATCTATTGCATAAAAGTGTGAAGTAGCATTTAATCAGATCAAACAATATCTTATGAATCCATTAGTTTTAATTCCACCAGTTCTAGGAAAGCCACTTATACTTTATATTTCAGCAACAAAAGTATCTTTGGGAGCATTGCTAGCACAAGAAGATTCTACAGGAAAAGAAAGAGCCATATACTATATCAGCAGAACTTTAACAAGTCATGAATTGAACTACACTTTCATTGAAAAAGCTTGCCTAGCAGTAGTGTTTGCTTCCCAAAAGTTGCGACATTACATGCTGGCTCATACAGTTAATCTGATAACCAAAATTGATCCACTAAAATACCTTTTAAGCAAAGCCACCTTAATAGGGAGACTTGCGAAATGGGTAATGATCTTAAGTGAGTTTGACATCCACTATGTAGATCAAAGAGCTATAAAAGGATAGGTCATCATAGATTAGTTGGCTGAGGCACCTGTACAAGAAGAGAAACCAATGCACATTGAATTTATTGATGCAAATGTCTTTACAACAATAATTAAGCCATCATGGACATTATATTTTGATGGATCCTATACACAACATGGCTCGGGGGCAGGTATTCTTTTTGTCACACCTAAAAGACATACCATTCCAAAATCATATCGGTTGATGTTTCCCTATACAAATAACACAGCTGAATATGAAGCATTGCTCATAGGACTGAAAATAGCATTGGAATGGTGGATTACAGAGCTGCAAGTCTACAGTGATTCACAACTTGTCATTAATAAGATTAATGATGATTATCAAACTAAAGATGATAAGCTACTACTTTACAAGAACATGGTGGATGATTTTAAAAAGTATTTTGTGGCAATCAAATTTTCACAAATCTCAAGGACTTACAATAAAGCTGCAGATTCAATGGCTACAATTGCTTCTTTGTTACAATTAACAGAAAATAAAAAATGGTACGAATTCTTGGTGGAACAATTTTTTTCTCCTACTTATAATAATCCTAAAATCCAAGTCATATGCCATTTAACCAGTTCTGATTCACCTTTGTATGGCAATATTTATACTTATCTGAAAGATAACATCTTACCTCTAGACCTATCCTGAAACCAAAAAAGAAATTTCATACGCCAATCATACTGTTATACCTTGATCGCTGATATCCTTTACCGACATGGTCTTGATGGTATGCTCCTTCGATGTCTTGAACGTGATGAATCTGAACAAGCCTTACAAGAGGTTCATGGTGGCATTTGTGGAACTCATTCTAGCGGTTTAACCTTAGCCAAGAAACTTATTAGAATGGGATATTATTGGCCTATGATGGAGAAAGAATCTTTTTCTTTTTTCAAAAAGTGTTCTAAATGCTAGATCCATGGGAATCTTATTCATGCACCTGCACAAGAATTGCAGCCTTTCACTCCAACATGGCCTTTTTCTCAATGGGGACTAGATCTTGTTGCCAAAATATATCCTTCATCATCAAACAGGCATAAATTCATTATCATAGCTACATAATATTTTACAAAATGGATTGAAGCTATTCCTTTGATGACTATGACTGGTAAACAAATCTCTTCATTTATCTTGAATTACATCATTTGTCAATATGGAATTCCTAGTTCTATCATTACTGATAATGGGAGAACTTTCAAGAATCAGGATGTTGATGAAATTTGTGAAAGTTTTCACATCCAACATAGGTTCTCTACACCTTACTATCCACAGGGAAATGCTCAAGCTGAAGCTTCAAACAAAACAATCTTGAAGATCTTGAAAAAGATGATAAATGATGTCGGTTGTGACTGGCATGTTCACTTAAATCTAGCATTGTGGGAATATAGAAGTAGAAGTGGTCTTACCATTAGAGGTTGAAATACCTTCCCTTAGGGTCTCACTCAAGGGATTGATAAATGATGAAAACTATCAAGTATCTCATCTACAAGAGCTTGAATTGTTAGATGAAAGAAATCAACATGCAGTTGATCATTTGAAGGGTTATCAACAAGTTATGTCCTGTAGCTATAATCATAGAGTTAAACCATAGACATTTCAAGTAGGTGATTTAGTCTTGAGGGAAAATCCACGTAATCAACAAGATAGAGAAAAGAAAGGTAAATTTGAACCAAATTTGCTTGGTCCATTTGTTATCATTACAACATATAGTTCTAGAGCATATCAGTTATCTATGCCAGAAGGGGACCTGTTTGAGGAACCAATCAACAACATTCATTTAAAGAAGTTCTATGTCTGAAAAATAAGAAAAAGTCCTCAAAAAAATCCATAAAAATCAGAAAAAGTCCTAAAAAAATTCATAAAAATAAGAAAAAGTCCTAAAAAAATCCATAAAAATCAGAAAAAGTCTTTAAAAATCCATAAAAATTAGAAAAAGTCCTGAAAAAATTCATAAAAATTAGAAAAAGTCTTGAAAAAGTGTAATGAAAATAAGTGGTGAAAACTTGGCAAATAGGCGCTACTTGTAATCAAAATGGGCTCCTCTATCTATTAGCTTATGTTTTGCATTTGCTTTATGACATAATCTATCCATATCTATCATTTATTCATACCTATCATATCCATATCATGCACCTAGAATCCTTGTGTTCATCATGGCTTGATGAAATTTGTACATATCCATAACAATTAGATTGTGTTCACACTGGGGGCAAAAACATAGACTAAACAACAGAGGGGCAACAAGCCTTTGGCACATCACAAACAGACAAAATGCTACATTGATGCATCAAGTTAACCACAACATCAAAACGATCACACAATGTCAATGAAATCAAACAACATGGTCAATGCAAATCAAAACACAAACATCAATGTTAATAATCAAGTTGGATGATCTTAATCTGAATAATGTTTTGAATACTTTTGGAAAAGTTTGAATTGTTGGTTGATTTTTCTATCATATCTCTGGAGCAATTCGATGATGTACTGAACTAGAAAAGCAAGGAAGGAGTATGATTTTTCTTTGTTTGTTTTTTGTGAGAAAATCATTAGTACTATGCAAATTGTTCGTGAGACATGCTCTACTAAGTATCATTGATGACATTTCATAATTTGCATGGGAAATGGATTAACTCTTGTTTGTTTATGCAAGCGATACTTAAGGCATCTCAATTCAATTATACCTAGATGCTTGTATTATCTTGCTATATCAAAAATCATGAAAGCAATACTCAAGTCATCATTGGTGCTAACATACCCTTTGATGCTTGTATTAACTTTCAACATTTCAATGCTCTATAATGACACAAAAAGCACAAATAAACTCTCAGAATGGCAATGTTGTACAAATACTCTGCATGGTTAGTATAGATTGCATTCATTTTAGAATTTGTATTTTGCATTTATAGATTTTCCCAACAACTGGCAAAGTATCAAACTTCTATATCTTTTGACCAACACGACAAAGTATATTTGACATTCATAAAAACATCATCACATACATTTTTCATACATATTTGCATCAAAAAATAATATCATAACCCTCACATCATTTTCATTGCATTTTCATTTTCACATCATATCATTTTGTTTGTTTCCATACATCATACATCACATTATAAATCATATCTTAAATAAATCATCCATATATAACATCATGAAACCATCATATCACATAAGCATCATGCATATAGAAAATAGAAGCATTCATCATAACAAATCACTGCTGCATATCATGTATCTCAAAAATGAATGTCAAAATGTACAAAGATGTCAACTATGTATGACATAATATCATAAAAAATGGGACCATATCAATCCATATACAAATGTCTCAATAGAGTATCAATAAAACGTCATGTAAAATGCACTATGAAGTGCTATCCTCAGATGGTTCTAGTCTGGGACCTATCCCACCTACACCTAATGGACCTACTCCACCTGCCCCTGATGGACCTCTTGGAGGCAATGGCTGAGATACACCCCTGCTAGTAGTCCGAGAGTGACTACGTGTAGACCGAGACTCTGTAAAACTCACTCTCTGCTCAGGTGGCACTGCATCATGATATCTAATCCAATAGAACTTTTCCTCCTAGATGGATCTAGTTAGCTCTCTCACCATACCACCTCCTCCTACTCTCTACAGACTGTTAGCTAGGGCTATGGCCTCCTCATCCTGTCGTTTGGTTGTTTCTCTCTTAGCCGTCACTGCCATCAACTGTCCCTGTAGCTGTGTAATCAAGGTCTATGCCTGTGCTAATTGACTCTGTAAGCTTTTCACTCTACCCTGCAAGGTCGCTATCTAACTCAATGCTAAAGGATCTATTGATGATGATGGAGCTGACACTATGGGATCTATAGTAGACGATGGAGATGCATGTCTCATTTGTGGTCCACCTCTATTGCCACCTCTACCACTACCTCTACCACCTCTACCTCTACCCCCACCACTATCACCCCCACTCTCCTCATCACTGCTATCTCCATCACCATCTGACTCATCATCATCATCCTCCTCGAAGTCATCACTCTTTGCAGCTACCTCTCGCTGTCGCCTATGTCCTGCTATCTATGGTCTCTGCTCTGTAATAGGGATAGGCTCATCATGATCAAATAGTCGTGGTGTAGGATACTCCAACACATACTAACCATACTCTACTACCATCCCCCCATCTAGAATATCTACTCTGTAATCCCACGTATGAGCTCCCAAACTAATGAACTATGCCACTGTTGCATCATATGAAATCCGCGGACCCCACACTGTGACCTCCTGCTGTCGATGAGCATAAATAGCATAACCCATAGGCATACCCTGAGGCCGACCATACTATCGACATACCCGACCAACAAGAAATCTCTCAATAATCCCCAGTGTCTAGCCAATAAGATATCTAGCGGTAAAGACATAGGGCATCTCCCTCGCATCCTCTAGCCATCCCTCACAATCTACATAGGGTCGCCAGCATACTGTATCTAGATCATCTAGAAGATGCTGCCAATGATGTAATTTACCCAACCTTGGCTAAGTAATGATATCTGCATATCTAAATCTGTATGGCTGACCATCAAACCGTCGTCCTCAAGTCAATGGTCGCATAATAGAAAAATGCTCCCATGCCCATATCTGTAACAATGAACAACCAACTGCAAAACTACGACCTTCGTCATATACAATGTGATGAAGCTCATCATATAAATGTGCAAGCATGCACGATCCACAAGCATACCATGTGTCATGCATCAACATCCTCTCAAGTACACAACCCCACCCGACTGCAAAGCCCTTCAACCAATGGTCTAGGCACAAAACACCTCCAATAAATCTTGCAAGTGTAGAGGGAAAGGGTGCATATGAATCTATAATCTCACCCCATGGGATAAATTATCTAGCAATATGATCATCTCTAAAAATTTGTCCCAAGGTATCAATGCCTCCCGCCTCCTGGCCATCAAATCTCACAATCTCTCCCATCACTGGGATCCTCAAGATACGATACACGTCCTCAGGAGTCACGGTAATCTCTCCTATCGCCAAATGAAAGGTGTTCGTGTCACTGTACCACCTCTCTGCAAGTTTTGTCAATAAACCTCTATTGAGGTACACCTCAGGCATGTCAAATAATGAGGTCAATCCACATGCCTCGATCACATCTCTATCTGCCTGTACAAGCTGCAGAATCAAACTCCATGTCTTCGGGAATGTCTCCTATAGCTGCAAGATGCCTAATCTCTCCTATTGAATAGGAAGAGTCATCAAGACCAAACAATATCAAAATCAATTCATCATGACAAATCAATGAAATATGAATGCAAATTAATCAAAATCTTGTTTGTTTTTAACAACTTTAGAAGCAAACTTACCAACAACTATTTTTTTTTCATTATCATGGAATGTGAATTAATCAAAATCCTATTTGTTTTTAATAACTTTAGAAGCAAACTTATCAACAACTATTTGTTTTTAATTATTATGGAATGCAAATTAATCAAAATCTTGTTTGTTTTTAACAACCTTAGAAGCAAATTTATCAACCACTATTTGTTTTTCATTAACTTGAAATCAAATTTATTAGCTATTGTTTGTTTTCCAACAACCTTGGGAACAAATTTATCACGCCAGACATTGTCAAAGAGGAGCAACGTAATTTGTAAATCATCGATATAGAGTCATGAATTGTCAAATTGAAAATGGGCACTGCAAAAATGATAATATGCACTAAGAAATCATGAGTGCTACAAAATGTGTAATGGGTGCTACTAAAGAAATCATGGGCGCTACAAAAAACAAAATGGGCACTACAAAAATATTAATCAACGCTACAATATTATGGGTGCTACAGAACATACGAAGAGTGCTACTAAAGAAATCATGGGCGCTACAAAAAACAAAATGGGCACTACAAAAATATTAATCAACGCTACAATATTATGGGTGCTACAGAACATACGAAGAGTGCTACAAAAATAATGATAAGCACTATAGAATGATGGGCGCTATAAATAGTTAAATGAGCGCTACAAAAGACCTAAAAAGCACTAAAACACTGGAAAACGTGCCCTAAACAATTTTTTTTTAAATGTTATATTTTAATCGCATACATACCATGGGTCCATAGTGTGCTGGCCATTGATATTGCCGGATGCACTCAAAATGGTACTGGTGGATAGGAAGTGCCATCTTTTTCACTGCAAAGCTCGAAAAATTACAATTTTTACTAGGTTAAAATTGAAAAATGACATGGAAAATGACATTTTTAACCTATTTAAAAGCAAAATTGGGGCATTTTATCACATTTTATCATTGCATGGGCATTTTAGGTCATCAATTTTTCATTTTACATCTTTCCATGTCAATTTCTTCACATCATAATTTTTGAATGATGAATCGACATTTTAAACATCATAAAAATCTAAAAATTCAAAAAAAGTCACAAAAATCAAAATTTTATCGATTCATCGTCCGAGGGGGCATATATCTATCATCACTCGACAATCAACATCTGGGGAAAATTTTAAAATTCTTTCAAACAATGCGTAAAACACATCACTTCAAAGAGGGGCAAAATGTATACACCTAAAAATGATCACATCACAATAGTCTGGTAATCAATTAAATATTCTTAATATTTAATTAAATCTATGAATTCAATCTGCGTATAAATAAATCCAAATAATTTATTTATATTGTTCATTATTTCATTTTGATTAAATAAATAAGTTTATTTAATCACTTTTCTTATCTATTTCTTAATTAATTAAATAAACATTACGATTTATTTATATTAATTATCATATATAATCTTGGCTTGAATATTTTATTCAAATAAAGATTAAGTATTCTTCTATTCCTCAAAAGTCTATTCACAATTAAATATTCTAAATATTTAATTAATTCTTCTAAAATTCATGTACAATTAAATATCCCAAAATATTTAATTAAATCTTTTAATGTCCACTCACATCAAATAAATTTATTTATTTAATTTGGATTATCTTCAACAACCATGAAACAAACTTCCAAAATAGAAAATTAATTTCTATGTTTTTGAGCAAGGTTGTTCCCGTGGGTTGAAGACAAACCTCCATTCTTCTCTCCAACCTCCCAGCATCTTCCATCTTCTTCTCAACCTCTCCATCTCTCACCATTCAAAATTACCAGACAATCTCATAGCCATTGATCTTTTCTAGCCAGGATCTTGCTTGTGAAAATCTATAAAAGGGATTTCCGAGTCTCTGAAAACAAGAGAAGTTTTCATACGAGAAAACTATAGCCAATTTGCATAGCACAGTCTTCTAGCATCCATAGTCTTTCAAATCATAGCATAGCATAGTTTAGCATATTCGCATTCCATATCATGGCCTATCCACCTCATATCATAGCTTTCATAATCCACAACTCCTGTGCATAATCTACAGCCCATGTGCATATCTGTACATCAACATTTCACTCCACCAGCATATAGGATAGAGAAGTATTCTCCCTTTTCATACTTGTTCTTCAGGTTGCCATTCTGAGAAGCCTTGCTTACACAATCTGAGAGCAATAGCTTCAAGAAAATTACTGGAGATAGAGGACAATGGAATGGTTCTGAAGAAGCTCTGTTTGTTTTCTTTGAATTCAATTTATCTTGCTTTCTTTAGTTTAATGTTGCATTGGTGTGTTTTTATTATCTCATTTTGATACTAACATTTCACGCACACAACATCCTTTTTCAATGATGTTAGTTCGAGTAAGCCCTCACAAAAACAAAGTTGCACTTGTTCTTTTTAAATCCACAAAGCAAAATGTGAGTTCTTTTTAAGCACCAAAAAATGAGAGATATTTTGTTCAATTGTTAGTCCAAGAAATAAAATCTAGTAATTTGCATGCCTAATGTTCATTTTAGCCTTTGAGACATGTTGGCTTGGAATTTTTGAATTAAAATTTGAAGAATATTCCAAAAGATGCCTTGTGAGGAAAATAGAGATTTAATAAATGAATTAAATCTATTTTCATATGCAACTTGCAAAATCTAGAGGATGGGACATGAGAGGAGATTAAATTAATCAAGGGTTAATTAATTTAATGAGAGAAGTTAGATGATATGACCTATTTGAATCAAATTTATGGATTTATTTAAATCAAATAAGAGAGGAATATGATAAGAGATTAATTAAATAAGGATTTTGATTTATTTAATTAAAAGAGATGGTGTTAGATTAAATCAAATAAGGTTTTAATTTTCTTAATTTAATGGATAGACTTTAGAGATTTAATCAAATAAATTTAATTATTTAATTAAATAGGGATAATTAGATCAGATGGATTGATTTAATTAACAAAAGAGATTGACTTAATTAGATAAAATGATTTATTCAATTAAGAGAGGAATATTGATGAATTTAATCAAATAAGAAAATTTTATTAAATGGTTAGACCGAAGGATGATTCAGGATGAAATGGTGTTAGTAGTCAGGATCAGATGCACAATGTCAATCGGTATATTTTACGTGTCTACAGATACTATTAGAGTAGAAGAGGTATGGTAAAACAAAACATGTAGTAGAATGTTAAGGGAAGGTAAAGTCACTATAGATGTGATCAAGAGGCAAATGAGGAAGAAATGGATTAAGAAGAATCCCTCTATTGAAGGAGATGTGCCAACACTAGAATATGCTTCTGATAATTCCTCTGGGAATTAGTTTTAGGCCTTTGGCCTAGGGGGAGCTATCAAGAAAAAAATTTAATCCCCTTTCGGTAACTAATACCAGAATGTGGATAAGTGAAGTAAGTGCATAGATGTTGTTGAATCAATTGGAGACAGTATTTTGTAGCATTGGTGGTGCACAAAAGAATTATCTTTCATAGTGTATAGAAACAATATAACTGGATGAGTTAGAGTCATAATTTTATTGCGAAAAAAGGGGTTAGGTGTATGAATGATAAAAGGTCATTTTTATCTCTCATTTGTCACTTTGCATTTTGAAGAAAAGAAGTTTGGAGAGCTCTGAGGTGAAATTTGGCGGATTGTGGCGAGACTCAAGTGTAAAGGAGATTCTGTGATCAAACTCCAATTCGATGAAAAGGTATTTATCAAAAAACTTGAAAATTTGTGAATTTTTGAAAATGGCGACTCCATTAGTAGTTGAAGTCAAGCATAGACCCCATCTGAAGTTCAAGTGGCATCCTTTTAAGTTTGTTGAGACCAAGCCCTTAGGTGCATTTTCATCAGTTCTATACAGTGTCTTGCATATTGAGGACATTAGGAATTACATTCATGAAAATATTGAGGAGTTAGGGAGCTTGGAAATGCTAAATTTGTATTCCAACCATATAATTGGAGATGATTTCTATGTTAAGTTAGAATTCAAAACCCTAGAAGAGAAGGAGTTCACATAGTTTGTGAAATTCCTAGTCTTTGAGGAAAGGGAATGAGTCTAGTATATTTTGAACCAAGTTCATGTTGAATTTATGTGGTTGAATATACCTTTTATGATTACAAAAGAGGCTATAATAACTGTTACAGGTTTAAATTCCTCTAGTGGGTTGCTGATCTTGAAGTCTGTGAAGAATCAGATAGTTACTGATGCAACAAGTTCAAAATTTGACAAAAGAGCAATGAAAATCAAAGATATCATTGAAGTGGATGTAAATTTTCCTCGATGATCATTGGTTACAAAGTTTACCACTCTATCCAAGACAATTCAGTATCAAATATAGTTGTTTATGCAACATATTAGATAGTGAAGGAGAATGCAAATTATGACTTGTGTGAGCTACTCAAGAGTCAATTGATGAAGAATCTGGGTAAGATTAAGAAAGACAAGAATTCCTTTAAATATGGTAATTTTCTACTATTTTTTTTCTTGTACTTCATGAATGAAGTTTCAAGTGTTGGGAAAGTACACTGGAAAAGTGGTTAGCTTGTAGTTATATAGATAAGAGATACATTGAATGGATTTGGAGATAGTCAAGCTAGAAAAACTACAATCTAGGGATACTTTAAGAAATTTATGAGTGTGATGCAAGCAAGAGAAAGAATTCCTACTTATATTGTGGAGAAGCATAAGGACGTAATTTTTTTTATGGAAGATATTGATCAATGCCTGATGGAAGTTGTTGATCCTAGAACAATATAGATTATGCCAATGGGTTATGAAGTCAAGGAGAGCATCTTGGAAATATATGCACAACACTTGTTGAGAAAGCCTCTGGATCCAACATAAGAGAGGTTTGGAACTTATGTAGAAAAGGACATGCAGGTGCATGAGCAGTTGAAGAAACCCATGCTTGTCAGAAGAGTAAGGAAAGAAGTGGAATTCATTGTAGAGAGAATGGGTATATTTGAAGAAGCATTGAAGGAATCCAGAAGGATGAGAGAAGAAGTTGAAGTAGGAAAAGAGCTAGTAAGAACAAAATCTGCTATTTTAGAAACATCCTCTACCCAAGCTAGATCAACAAGGAGCTTTGTATCCCTATCCACCCCTACAACCAAGCCAATCCCTATGGAAACTCAAGAAAAGACATCCAATAAGAGGAAGAAGAATAACAACACAAGAGTCGATGAAGCTATCTCAGAAGAAGAGGAGACTAAGTTAGATCAAGACGTCAAAGAATTAAAGCATAGGGGCACCCAGACAACAAAGGTAACTAAGAAAAAATCCTCTGGTGAAGAAGAAAAAGAAAAAAAAACTGAAAACTGAAAAACCTGGTATGTCAGTACAAGAAGTAGAGAAAGTTGTGGTCAAGGATGGAAATATCAAGCCCCTCTATAAATGGTATGAAACCTTTGATAAATAAAGACAAATATTTCTTGAGGAAGCAACAATAAAGCATTTGAATATTTTCAATAAGGTTCTTGTTGAAATAATGTTTGGATTACCCAAGAGCCTGCATGAGGTTTTGGAAATGAGAAGAGTAAATGCTAGGATAGAAGAAGAACATATGAGAAAGAAAATTCTTTCAGATCTATGTCCAAAAATGTCTATTGAGGAAATGAAGTCACCCCTAAAAAAATCCAAGAAGGAATATAAGAGTAAGTCAAGGGTAAACAAGCTTATGATCAGTGAAACTAATGAAGTTACTAAAGAAACCAAGAAAATCTTGGAAGCATTTTTGCTAAGGAAAAAAATAAATGTTGTTGAAGAAGTGACTATCTAAGGTATTGCATCTGGTCTAGTGAATGAAGAAGTAAATGAAGATACTATTGAGGACACTCAAATTCCTCCTGATGTGCATGATACATAAGTACCTATGGAGATTGAAGCTCCTAAGGTTGTGTTAGTTGAGGAAAAGGAGTTGTCAAGTGAAGAAGTTGAGGTTGCTAAAGGAAAACAAGAAACAGTAACTAAAGATCTAGTAGTTGAAGAAGAGAAGGTTCAAGTAACGAAAGTTCCAGTGGAAACAAGAGACACTACCAAGGCAGTGAAAATATTCATTGTGGAGAAACTAGAAGAATTTGATCCTAAATTGGTTGAAGGTCCCATCAACCTATCCACTCTGTCCCCAATTCAGAAAATGAAAGTTGCATCATTTTCCCAAGTGAAGGCTAGAGAAGAATTGTTGAAGTCTCACATTGAGGATAGTGAACTCTTAAATCTTGCATCTGGAGTTTTGGAGAAAATTATGCCTACTCATGTCAAGGATACATCTAGTTCTTGTTCTAGTGAATTGAAGAAGCTCATTAATTTTGTAAGTACTCATTTTGAGTCCCTTGAGAAGTCAGCCATGATTGAATTTCAGAAGGATTTTGATGCCAAAAGCTTATGTGGGTTGAAACAAATGATAGCTAATGATAAATCTATGTTATCTACCTGTGTGAAAAGTGTTCAAAATGCTTTATATTAAATTGGAAAGATTTATAAGTCATGTTTTCTTTTTTCTAAACTTACTGAGGACAATGAGAAGAAGATTAAGGATCTTGAAAAATAGTTAGTTGCTATTTATGAAGCATTTGATCCTTTAGCTAATGGAGTTGGAAAGAAAGAAGGTCAAGTGGTATCCCTGGTTGACAAGATAAGAAACTTGAATCATGACAATGATAGAATTGTGGGAAGAGCAAGTGAACGTAGAGGCCTAATTGGTCCAAAGATGGAAATAATGTTGAGTGCATTAAAGAAAGTTGAAGTTGCTATGGCAATTAGTGATCTAGTGAACCTTGAGTCTACAGAGACACAATCTTATTTAGTTTGTGATCACATAACAATTTTTGAGAGTCTCAAAAGGGTTTGGGACACAAATCTAAGCCTATTGAAGAAAAAATTCGTAGATGTTTTTAAGTTTGTGTAAGTTATAAAAGAAAGTTTGTATAGTTTGAAGTTTTTGGTATGCGGTTTCCCCAAATTTTACCCGTTGATGTAAAAGGGGGAGAGTAGTACAGTGAAAAATGTATATCCATCTTAGGGGGAGTTTTATTTTTGAGCTATTGATGAAGATATTTTTGAAATTTTGAAGTTGGCAGTGTAATTCATGTTGGTACTAATCGAACACTTAGTCACTTTTCAGTAAGTGTTGCCATCAATGCGAAAGGGGAAGATTATTGGCAAGAGACACTGCAAATGTTTTCTAGTGTTGTCATTCAGTGTAATTCATGTTGGTACTAATCGAACACTTAGTCACTTTTCACTAAGTGTTGCCATCAATGCCAAAGGGGGAGATTGTTGGCAAGAGACACTCCAAATGTTTTCTAGTGTTGTCATTGATGGAAACCCTATTTGGTGATTAGATCCACACATCATCATTTGTTCCTACCAACAATCAGATCAAAGATGGTTAAGGAAGAATAGAGCATCTGACAGTTTTGTGCTCATCGATTCACATGAATATTTTTTGTTACTATTTGAGTTGTTGATCTCAAGGGAGGTTGATCGATGTATGTTTTGTGTTCTCTATAAATCGTAGTGCCTCATATTGATCTACATGAAACTTAGGAGATTCAGTTGAGTAATTTTCTATTCATTAGTGGGTATGTGTAGGATCATGATGGGCCAAAAAGTGGCAATATGATGGGTATTAGTAGGGTATGTGGTTGACGAATTTTTTTAATCCAAATTGAGAAAATGAAAAGGGTTTTTAAAGGAGATTTTCAAATTTCCACCAATATAGATTATGCTTTAATTTGAATTTAATAAATAATTATTATTCATTTTCTATTTGAATTACGATTAAAGTGCTGATTGAAAAAAATCCATAGCTTTCAAATGGTATCACACCTTTTGAATCCAAAACATGCATCACATTCCATGTTTCATAAACTATAGGATTAAAAAAAGAAAAATTGAATTTCATGAAGTTTTGACCAAGTTAAGGTGGTCAGACATATAAGTTTTTATATTTTTTTAAAGTTGTAATAAAAAATTCATAATTAATTATTTACTTGGGAAAAAATTACAAAAAAATATGCATCACATCTAGACGTGAGTTGTCTACTTATGTCTAAAATACTATAAAAAAATATTATCATTTTATTGTAGTTAGGGTGGTCAGATAGACTCCTACTTCTTATTTTTCCCCTAAAATTTAAGTACTATTGCATTAAGATTTCAAGTTTTCACCAAATAGATTTTTTTTTTTTAAAATAAACCTAGTAGTTTAGAAACTACATTCAATTTGCTACTGATTCTATTGTTTAAATATTTTTGAAATAATGTAGATAACTTATTCAAATTTTTACATCAAGTTGCCTAACTCCGTTTTTTCTAAATTTTTTGCCATTTAAGGGCCTATTTTTTCCATGATGATCCTACACATACCCTAGTGCTTGAAGGAAAACCCAGTTGATATAGTGGGTCATGTATATTGGAGGAGCAATTATTCCAGTGTTTTTGTGTTTGAGCTTTTTGGTTTGGGTCCTAACTAAGTTGTGGCCGATTGTTGTGGATATGCATTGAATATTATTCATGTTGTGGGCCGATAGTTGTAAATATTTTTGAGTTTTATAGAATTTGACAAGTTGGGATTAAATTATTAGTTGCGGATATATGTGTGATCGATTATATCATTTTGATATATGAAGAAGATGTGTTGATGTGTGTTGGGAGTATCAAAAGGTTTATAGAGTGATTATGAATAGCTTCACTTGTGCATTAAATATTTTGTGATGCAAGTTATAGAAGAGCAAAGCAAAAGTGAAGAATCATTCAGAAGGACAAAAGATCGATTGTTGAGCCTAATTGGAACTGTAATCAAGCATTTTTAGATGCTACTTTCTTAGTTCAATCTTTAGATATAATCCTAAATTTTTTAAGGAATTATTCCTTTCTATTTTGAGTAGTGAGCTCTAGGCAGTGTGCTTGAATGCAAGTGCATTCCCATATTGTAATCTCCTTTTTGAGTATACTCAGATCATATTGTGGATTGGCCATCCACTGTGGTTTTTCCCCTAATAGGGTTTCCACGTAAAAATCCTTGTGTTATGGTGTTGTGGTTGTTTGATTCATGTTCATGCATATTTATTTTAGTTGAATTCTAGAAATGTTTTGAAGATCAGATTAATAAAGTTATTTTTTGCACAACATTGATTCACCCCCCGATCTCAGGGTTGCTTGTTTCCAATAGCTACATTATTAGTGCAATGAAACTAAATCCTATGAACAAAAAATAAAGTTTTAACTTTAGGAATGATCAGTTCAAATCCAACTCCTCCCTATTTAGACTTCGATCCATCAAATCTGAGTGTCCAACAACCAGCAGTATCTAACCCTCTTGATTTGTCTTTTCTATTTCTTTTACAACTAGGAGATTTTTCGTGCTTCAACTGTTTACTATGAGGATGATCTTGAGTAGTTTGCATGTTTATCCCAATAGTTGGAGGTGGATTCATATAAATCTTTATTTGTTCTATAGTTGTTTGACTTAAGCAACATTCTAGTTTAGAATGAGAGGAATTGTGAACTCTACACCAACTTGGAAGGAGTAATTCTTCAAAATTCATGTCTTTTCCTATTTGAATTTGATCTTTCATGCATTTTCAAATGAACTCTTGAAATTTTTCCAGCAAGTCGAGTTGACCATCTTCTTGGTCACCACCTTCTTCTATTGATTCTACTAGTGCTCCAATATTGCTAGATTCTTGAGTAAACTTCTTGGGTACACTTTGCAACATAAGGATTTCATCTAAATCAACTTCCTGAGGAGAGGTTTCCAACACAAAGTTCCCCAAACTAGCTTCAAATATTAGCACGTCATTTGTAGTATTTTGATACTCTGTGATCACATATTTCATCCTTGGTTCCCTATCAATCTAAATCTGGTTTGGTACTCCTTTCCAAGGGAGCCACATGTGAGATTGGTTGGTTGATATGTACCCATTCAATGACTTAGTGAAATCCCTGCCTAGAATCAAACCATATGTGTTAGGGGTATCAACCACTTGAATATTGATAATTTGTTGTACCCTAGGGTCTAATGTAATTTGCATAGGGATCGTGTTCAATTATCCTACCACATTTACCTTCATCTTATCCAACTAGGTGACCTTTCATTAGGAGGCTATAAGAGTAATCCCTAAGGCTCTAAAAACAATATAAGGCATTACATTTGTGGAGGCACCTAAGTATAAAAGGAAATTATGCAAGTTTTTCCCAAATGAGGGGTCTTAGCATCTCATCATATGGCATCTTCATAGTATATATTCTATTATTTTTAGCCTTGTACTATGTCTCCTATTTTGATGGTAAATAATACATACATGAGTTTAATTGGGAAGGGATCTATTAGCTTTGGGGAAAAATATTTTTTGGATGTTTTGTATCTTTCTCATTTGAAAAACAATCTTCTTTCCATATATCATATTACACATGGTGGAGATGGGAGGATTGTGGAGTTCACACCTAATGTAGTCATCATTCAAGACTTGTAGAGTAGAGAGATCATTGCTACTAGGATGGTTTATCATTCATCTCAGTTGTATACCTTTGCAAATTTTTCTTCTGATGGTGACATTGTTCCTTCGACTGTTCATCACACTTCTAGTGTAAACCATGATTTAGAGGAGACATTTGGCATCTTGAACTTGAGAGTTCTCACATTAGATCCCATTCTTGAGTCATCCATTTCATCTCCTCCATCTACTATTTTAGTGGATGATACTCAAGTGTTGCTAAAGATATGGCTTCTAGTGATTCAATGTAATAAGATCTTAATTGTCTTTCATATTTGGATACTTTCAATGGCTTCCTGACAGGTATTTCAGACTTGTTTGTGGAGTCCCATATTTCATATTGTGGAGACACCATTGATGACATTCATCTTCTCTTTGATGAAGATGCTCCTTCTTTAGTTGTTGCGAGGGAACACTCTGACCCTCTTGTTCATTATCTACATGAGCATTCTTCATAGTTTGGCATGAGTGTGGATGCTTTTGGATAACATTTGGAGGAGTCTTCTTTTTCTTCAAATGAGGTATCTTTTTCTTTAGATCATGTTCTACATTCATCTCTACTATATTTTGGAATTTCCTCTTCAACAGTGTGGCCAAGAACACTTGTTTGGAGTATGGAAACTTTTGGCATCAACATAGAAACACTTGAGCATGCTTCAGAGACATCATACAACCTACATACATTCTTGGTTTTGTTTCTTGCTAAGGGGAGGAATGTTGTTTGGTGAGATTGGATCATCTTCAACATTCAATAACAAGCTTCTACTATCATTGCAGGAGACTCAACATTGATGGGGGGTTGCCTTGTCTCTCTTCTTTTCTTTTATGGGGGTATTTTTTCCCCACCTAGGGTGTTGGCCTTCTCATGTATCATTGAGAGCATTTCATTATTGTATTTCATCTCTCTTTTTGGGAGGAGTTTTTTCTCACTATATTTTCTTCATTTCTTTGTTTGTGAGAGATTTCATTTGCATTTGTACTTGGATACCTAACATGGAATTATATTTGGGACCCATATTTGTGTCATTTACATAATAATCCACTACTCACTAAATTTCACTTAAGGGGGGTTTTGGTGTAAATAAAGTCTTGTACGTAGTTAATTCATTACTAGGGACATAAGGGACTTATTTACATGTTAAGTTTACTTAGGTCCTAGGAATCTTTCTAGAAGATGTTAGTTGTCATTAGTTGTTATCTTATCTTTTGAATTTTAACACATGTGACCTAGGTATTTGTGATGATTTGTATCATATCATATGATTAGGAAACTTATCATAATCCTATGACATCTTATGTATCACTTTGGTTATATAACCGAGGGGTCTCTCTTTTGTAAATCAATTCATTGAATCATTAATTGATAAGAATACAATTTATTCTTGTCATGTATTGATCTTCTCTTCTTTTTTTCTTTTTATTTGGCCAAAATATTTTGGGTGAATATTTCTATAGCCAATTCTAACACCTCTAACCATCTTGCATCTTGCATAAAAAATACTACTTGCACACCTACATCTATTAGTTTAATCACAAATAACAAATTTCAGGCTAATCCAGGGATATGCAACACACCACTAATCCTTTTTATTCTACCATCGGGAAACTTGATTTTAACTTTACCACAACCACAATATTTAAATAAGAATCATCACCCAAGTACACCTTACTTCCAACAAATTATTTATATTCATAAAACTAATCTCTATTAAATTTTGTATGAAAGATGCACCTACATCAATCAACCATGCATCATTATCTACATGATTTTCCAAATCTATAATGAATGCAACACCATCTTCCTTCTCAAACTCAAAATCAAGCTCAAATTTCTTCTTTTTATTCTTTTTCTTCTTATTTTCTTCTTTACAGTTCTTACAAATATGTCCAAGCATACCATAGTTCCAAAAAACAACTTTGTACTTTCTAGTATATTTAGATATCCCCTTGGAATTGGATTTATCATGCTTCTCATTCTTCTTACCTCTTTCCTTAGGTTTTCCATGAACATTTAGGGATTCCTTGGCACTGATGGATGCCTTCCTCCTCATCTCTTCAGAAATCGAAGAACCCACCGCATCTTTAGTCTTCAATATAATAGAAGTAAGATCTGACATTTTTCCTCCTCATCCATTTTGATACCAACTAATGCCAATTGAACAACCAACATATTGAATGCTTCCAAGTGGTTTGTAATTGGTCATCCTTCTTCTATTCTTAAAGAATACAATTTATTCCTCAAGAAAATCTTGTTCACTAACTAAATATTTGACTTGATACATCTCACCAAGCTTATTCCATATTTTTTATGCAAAGCTATCTTCATGGACATTGATTAAAATAGAGTCTTCCAAGCATAATCTAATTAGACCCTTGGCTTTATGATCCATGACATCATATTGTAAATTAGGATATGTGGGCCTTGAAACATTCTCATCAACAACACCCAACAAATCTCACTCTATCAACATATCCTCCATCTTCAATTTCCACCTTTCAAAATTATTTTAAAAAATATTATCCACCTCTATTCTCCTTGATGAAATTTCCATCTAAAAATTCTTGCAACAAGATCATAGTGTCTTTTGCATAAGATCCCACTCAAGTCTGGATTAGTTCAAAAAATACCAACAACCCATAGTTGAAACTAAAGGTGATCAGGATTTGATACCACTTGTAAGGAAGCTAAGGTAGAAAAATAACTTCCTACACTAATCTTGAGATAAGAATAATGAAAATATGTATAGGTATTTAAAATAGTTATATAAACATAAACAAAAATAAACATAAATATTATGCATACCATAACATAGTGATTTACCTAAGGAAAAACCTTTTTGGGAGAAAAAACCCTCACTCCAAAAGCTTCCCAGTATATTATTCAAAAATCACAAAGATTACAATATACTTGCAAAGCAAGCTTCTCACAAGAGTATCACCAATCAGAGAATGAGAGATAACATGACTACTAGTAGATTGTCCAAATACATCACAATACACAACCGCAATACAATTCCCTGATGAAATAGGGTTGCATTTTAGGGAAAGACAAGCCAAAAAAATCTACCATTAGATTTAATACCTAATAATGATAGGTTCATATTTACAATATATCATTAATTTGATATATGTTAGTAGTTTAATATACTTTAAATCATTTTTCTTAGCATGCTCACATTTCACTCATGTGCTCCAAATTTATACACATATTAGTATAACTAGGATATTTTGCAAGAAAATGAAGGTGTTCTCATTGATTTCAATTGGTCAATTGGTTATAAACTGGTTGCTATTGTCATTAATGTCATGGATGTAGGTTATTGGCTATTCATGTCAAGGATATTGAGAAAATTGTATTAAAGAAAGGTTGTAGGTGTTTTGTGGTTGCTCTAAGTTTTTCTCCATGATTTTCTCCTATGTTTGTGTGGTTCAAATATATTGATCATTTTTTTGGAAGCTACTATATCCAAATTGTTGGCTTATGATTCATTGTACAATGCGAGTTATGTTCACCAATTGTTAACTATGGTTTTCTATGTTTCTGGATGAGGTCCAGGAGAAATGTTGTTGGTTCGTATTTCTATTTCATAAAGTCTTATCACTTGCAGTTCTAGAGTTAAGTTGATATGATCATTTTGAAGATAATTTCGGTATCTGTAAGGATCATGCGTAATTGTTCTATGTGTTTTGCACTGGTTTGTCTGACCTTGTGTTAAACACTATCTTCAAAGTTGTGAAGCGCGTTGGACCTATTTGGGTCCTCATCAAGAGTATGTTTGGGTGGCCCTCATTCTAATTCCACCCTAGTATTTTTTGGCATTGACTTAATTTGAATTTATTGATGGATTGCTGAATTTGGATATGTTTCAAAGTTGAATATTGTATGAATACAGGATGAGTTAGTGGTGAAAGAGACAAGATATAATTGCAAAGAAATAAAGTAGATAGATGTGAAATAGATGTGAATTAGTGGGTGTGTGTGATGTGAGTGTGGCAGATTAGTGCAAAGTATAAATGTTGTTTTTTTGGATGCAGTGAGTTGAAGGTGTACTCTATCATTCATGCATCTTTGCAAGTGGTTGAGGAAATTGTGGTGGAAATATCTCTTGCATTGAGATTTTCTTCTCTCTGTAACATATCTCTATTAGAATTGTGTGTCTCAATCTCATAGGCTGAAACCTTTGAAAGAGAAAATTCGGTGTGAAATTCTTACTGTCTGGCTAACTAGCATTTGTGCAACCTTGTGGAATACTCAGGTTGTCGAGACCTTGTTATTGTCATGTCAACTGAAGCTATCGCTATGACTATACTATTGCTATGAGTTTTCTATCTCTTCTCGCCCGAGTAGATCTCTTACCGACGGTTCAATTCTTATTAGATGTCAGGGAGAGTTGTAGTGACATAAGTCTTTGGGGAGAGATTTGAACATTCGGTATTACTCATCCTGACAAGAGATGTCTCATTGACAGTTATTCACTAGAAGTCATTGGGTGATATGGTGGTTCAGTAAGATCTCTTGGTGATGGATGATTGTCTCGCCGATGGATGTTGTGACCTCTTGGCGATAGTGTTCCTCTCACTAATGGATGTGAACATCAATATAACCTCTTGGAGAAAGCGGTAAGTCTTGCCGACATTGCTACATGTGTTTATTATCAGATGTCTTTGGTGAGACTCCTGGTGAAAGGTGGTCTTGGGGTAACTTGGAGGCTTTGGTAAGAAATATTAGCGACGGATGAAGTCTCACCAATGGTGGGACATTTCAGTGTAACATGAAGGATTTGGTATGATCTCTTGGTGAATAGCGATAGTCTTTCTGATGGGAATTCTAGTGTGTATGTGACCTTTGAACATCAATATGACCTCTCACCAAATAGAGATTGTATTGGCGAATAGCACTACATGTGATGATCATCAATATGATGTCTCAACGATATGGTTTGTCTCACTAATAGCTTGTAAACTCGGTGTAACCTCTTGCTGAAGGTGATGACTCTTGGTGATATCGATGATTGGGCTTTGTGGCATCGGGGAGACATGACTAGTGTCTCACTGACATGCGAATCCTATTTGAATGCTTTGACCGATTGGAAAAATATCCTACATGGTGTGTCTTCAATTAATCAGAGAAGCAGAATGGGAACTGTTGGTAGTTAGAATATTGTGGCAGTTCTATGAGGAATATAAATGGACCAATGATGACATGGATATACTTGGTAATTGGAGATGATGTTCGGTTTGATGAATAGTGTGGTGAACGGGTTGGTGTATGTTCAGTGTGTATGAATTTAATTCAGAAAGCATTGTAACTTGAGTGTTCTCTACAAGGTTGATCATTGAATTTGATGCTATAAATTTGACATCAGAAAGATAAGACAGATCTCTGTATGTAATCTCCATTACTGTAATACAAAGAGGCTTTTCTTGGTGTGGTGGTTTTTTCTCCCGTAAGGGTTTTCCCACTTAAATCTAGTGTTCATCTATATATGTTCATTTCTCTATTTTTGCTATTTCTTTCAAGTGTATCTTAATTGGACTGTAATTGAAAATTTAAAAGCACCTCTACATTCTTCCCTGAGGTTTTGACATTAGGAGAGTTGTTTCTGCACCTTAGCTTTCCTTACAAGTGGTATCAGAGCTTGGCCAGTTGTGTTATCCTTGTGGGTACATTGGGTTTTTTGTGTCAATTCTATTTAGTGGGAGTCTTGTAGAAGTTTTTTGGTAATTTGAATTATAGATTAAGATGGCAAGCATGTTAGGAAAGATTGAAATTGAGAAATTCAATGGAAGTAATTTTGAGTTGTGGAAACTCAAAATGGAAGATCTATTGGTTGATCATGATATGTGGCTTACTGTGTCTGGAACGAAGCCTACAGGCATGAAGCAAGAGGATTGCGACCTTGTAGATAGAAAATATAAGGGGTTGATAAGGCTCTATTTAGCAGACTTTGTCCTTCTGAATGTGCATGAAGAAAAGACTGCATCTTCCTTGTGGAAAAGACTAGCATCTATCTATTAGGGCGATTTCTTGGTGAATAAATTATTCTTGAGGAAGAAGTTGTACACTTTGAGAATGTAGGAGGGAGGATTTTTTGCTAATCATTTGAACACTTTCAACATGTTGATTACACAATTAACATCTGTTGGTGTGAATATTGATGAAGAAGATCGTTGTATGTTGTTATTATGTTCTTTGCTAGATTCTTGGGATCACTTGGTGATGGCTATTAGGAGTACAACATACAATTTTAAGATGGAAGATGTTGTTGCTTCTTTGTTATTAGAAGAGATGAGAAGGAAATATTCTGAGATGGTGAAGGAGGCCCTTGTTGTTAGAGGTAGATCAAAAGAAAAAGGAAAGAAGAAGGACAAGTAATCCAAATCCAAATCAGAGGGGAGATCAAAGTCTCCTGGCAAGAAGTCCAAGGTGAAGTCCTGGAATTGTGGGAAACCTGGTTATGTTCAAAAGGATTGTAAAGAGGAGAAAAATAAGAAGAAGAAGAACTCTTTCGACAATGATTCTTCTAAGAGTGATGCAAACTCCTTCATTGCAGCCTTGGCTATGTAGGCATTAGATGATGTCTGGCTGATTGATTTTGGAGAATCTTTACACATGACATCTCATAGAGACTAGTTCACAAAGTATGAAGAATACGATGGTGGAAAGGTGTATTTGGCAAGTGATTCATCTTTGCAAATATTTAGTCGTGGAAGAGTCAGAATTCAATTTCTTGATGGAAGAGTGAAGGGAATCAATGATGTAATGTATATACCAGGTCTGGCTTGAAATTTACTTTTTGTTAGTAAGTTGAATGATATTGGAGTGCAAGTCACATTCTCTAGAAATGGTTGCAAGATGACTAGAGGCTCAATGGTGCTAGCAAGGGGTGCTCGTATTGGTACCTTGTACAAGTTGGATGCACATGCTATTCAATGCAATAGTGTCTCTATAAAGTCACACAAAGCTACTCATGGAGGAAAGAAGGAAAAGTTCTTGATGGTGTAAACTCTACGGAAGTTAAACTTCTAGCAAAAAAGACTATGCTTTGGCATCATAGGCTAGGCCACATTGGAGAGAAAGGTTTAAAAACCTAGTTGAAGGGCTTGATGATTGTAACCTTGAATTTGAATTTTGTGAACATTGTATATATGGAAAACAACATCATCTTTCATTTTACTCTAGTCCTCACAAATCTTCTAGTTTGCTTGATTATATACATTCTGATGTTTTTGGTCTATTGAATGTTCCTTCTTTGTCTAAGTCAAGGTACTATGTATCATTTATTGATGATTATTCAAGAAGAGCATTTGTCTATTTTTTGAAAAGTAAATAAGAAGTGTTCAGTTGATTTAAGGAATTTAAAAACTTTGTAGAAAATAAGACTAGAAGAAAAATAAAATGTTTAAGGACTGATAATGGTGGTGAATTTTTTTTGATGATTTCGAGAGGCATTGTGAAGATAATGGGATTAAAAGACATAAAAATACACCTTATACTCCACAGAAAAATGGAGTTGCAGAAAGACTCAACAAGATAGTGATGGAAAGAGCACAAAGTATGCTGAGTAGTGTTGGCTTGGAGGAGAAGTTCTAGGCTGAGGTAGTTGCTACAACATTTTACTTGATAAACCATTCTCCTAATTCTTCTCTTGTTGAGAAAACATCTTTAGAAGCATGGTCTAGTAAGAAGCCCTCTCTAAGACACATTCGTGTTTTTGGCTATGAGGTATATGCATATGTGTTGAATGAGAAAAGATCTAAATTGGAGAACAAGGTTGTCAAATACATTTTTATTGTCTATAGTGCTAGCATAAAAGGATACAAGCTTTGGAATCCTGATACAAAGAAGGTTCTATACAACAGAAGTGTTATCTTTTGTGAGCTAAAGCCTTCTACCTTGGATTTGCAGTCAGAGACAAAATCAAAAAATAAAAAGGATGTAGTTGAAATTCTTCTGATACCAGAGAAAGAGGAATTCAAAATTCAAAATGTACCTAAAAATGAGGAGAGATCAAGCAGTTTTGAGAGTTCTAAAGAAGAAGAACAACCTCAACCTAAGCAAGTGAGGAGGTCAACTCATGATAGAAAGCAACTTGATAGGTATGGGTTCTCTTTGATAGATTCTACTTGTGCCTATGCTTTAATTTCTAGCACTGATGATCCCAGGACTATGAAAGAGGCATTTAGAATGTCTGACTCAAACTCCTGGTTGGAAGCCATGAATGAAGAAATGACATCATTAGAAAAGAATGATACTTGGAGTTTGGTGCCCTTTCCTGAAGGAAAAAAAGTTGTGGGCTACAAATGGGTATTTAAAAAGAAAATAGGTCTAGATGGTAGTGTGGAAAAATATAAGGCGAGGTTGGTTGCAAAGGGTTATTCCTAGGTAGAGGGAATTGATTATGGGGAATTTTTTTCTCATGTAGCTAAGTTGACATCTATCAGATTTCTTTTGTCACTTGTAGTAGCATATGACTTAGAGATTGAATAGATGGATGTGAAGACAACATTTCTTCATGGTGATCTTGAAGAAGAGATTTATATGTCTCAGCCTGAGCACTTTGTGGAGAAAGGTAAAGAAAAACTGGTTTGCAAGTTAAAAAAATCTCTGTATGGGTTAAAGTAGTCTCCTAGAATGTGGTACCAAAATTTTGACACTTTTGTTTTGTCATTGGGATTTGTAAGATCAAAATCTAATCATTGTGTCTATTACAAAGCTAAAAGTGATCAAGTTCTTATTATTTCTCTCTATGTTGATGATATGTTGTTCGTAGGAAATAGTAAGTTAATGATTTATGATCTTAAGTCTCAATTGTCTATAAAGCTCGAAATGAAAGATCTTAGTGCAGCAAGGTATATTCTGGGAATGGAAATAACCAGGGACATGAAGAATGAAAAAATTTGGCTCAATCAGAGTAAGTATATCAAGACTGTTCGAGAGAGATTTTGTATGAATGATTGCAAGTAGTTAGTTGTTCTGGTTTTGCAGGGAATGAAGCTATCTGTTGAAGACTATCCAAAATATCCTACTGAGATGGAGGACATGACCAGTGTACCTTATGCTAGTGCAGTTGGTAGTCTAATGTATGCAATGGTCTGTACAAGGCCAGACATTACCCAAGCAATGGGAGTACTTAGTGAATTCTAATTGGATAGGGGACATTGACAGCAGGAGATCCACTAGTGGATATATTTTCATGATGAATGGTGGTGCAGTGAGTTGGATGAGTAAGCGATAGGCTGTAGTCACTTTGTCCACTACAGAGGCAGAATACATGGCAGCAACACACACTTGTAAAAAAGAAATTTGGTTGAAACATTTGTGTTCCAAAATTGGTTTTGATGCAGGGTGAATAACTATTTACTGTGATGGTAAGAGTGCTATCTGTTTGGCAAAGAATCCTACTTTCCATGCCAGGATGAAACATATTGTATAGTATCATTTTGTATGAGATATGGTGGAAGATGGAAAGGTCTTTTTAGAAAAAGTGAATACTCTGGAGAATGTTACAGATGCATTGATGAAGCCAGTGAGCACAAACAAGTTTAGGTGGTGTTCCAATTCGATGGGCCTTAGTACCCATGAATTTTAGTAGTTTTTTTGTGCTCTAGAGGTGCCTGTGTGATCTTCGTCAAGTGGGAGATTGTTGGAATTGTGTGTCTCAATCTCATAGGCTGAAACCTCTAAAAGAGAAAAGTCAGTGTGACATTCTTACTACTTGGCTGACTTGCAGTTGTGCAACCTTGTGGAATGCTTAGGTCACTGAGACCTTGTTACTGTCACGCCGATTGAAGCTATCGCTATGACTTTACTATCACTATGAGTTTTCTATCTCTTCTTGCCTAAGAATATCTCTTACTGATGGTTTGATTCTTATTAGATCTCGAGGAGACTTGTGGTGATAGAAGTCTTTGGGGAGAGATTTGAACATTCTGTATTACTCATCCTGACAAGAGATGTCTCACTGATGGTTATTCACTAGAAGTCATCGGGGTGATATGGTGGCTTGGTAAGATCTATTGGTGATGGATGATTGTCTCACCAACAGATGTGGTTTCACTAACAGGTTGGTGTCTTTGTTGTAACCTCTTGGCGATAGCATTCCTCTCGCCGATGGATGTGAACATTGATATAACCTCTTGGTGAAAGCAGTAAGTCTTGCCAACATTGCTACATGTGTTTATTATCGGATGTCTTTGGTGAGATTTTTGGTGAAAGGTGGTCTCAGGGTAACTTGGAGGCTTTGGTAATAACTCTTAGCGACGGATGAAATATCATTAACGGTGGGACATTTCGGTGTAACATGAAGGCTTCGGTATGATCTTTTGGTGAATAGAAATAGTCTCGCTAATGGGAATGCTAGTGTCTATGTGACCTTTGAACATTGGTATGACCTCTCACTAAATAGAGATTGTCTTGATGAATAGCACTACATGTGATGATCATCAGTATGATGTCTCAGCGATATGGTTTGTCTTTCCGATAGCTTATGAACTTGATGTAACTCTTGCCGAAGGTGATGACTCTTGGCGATATCAATGATTGGGCTTTGTGGCATCAGGGAGACAGGGCTAGTGTCTCACCGACATGCGAATCCTATTTGAATGCTTTGACTGATTGAAAGAATATCCTACATGGTGTGTCTTCAACCAATCAGAGAAGTAGAATGGGAACCGTTGGCAGTTAGACTGTTGTGGTCATTCTGTGAGGAAGATCAACAAATGTGTGATGACATGGATATACCTGGTAATTGCAGATGATGTTTAGTTTGATGAATAGTGTGATGAATGGGTCGGTGTATAATTAGTGTGTGAATTTAATTTAGAAAGCATTACAACTTGAATGTTCTATACAAGGTTGATCATTGAATTTGTTGCTGTAAATTTGACATCAAAAAGATAAGACAGATCTCTGTATGTAATCTCCATTACTATAATACAAAGAGGCTTTTCTTGGTGTGGTGGGTTTTTCTCCCGTAAGGGTTTTCCCACATAAATCTGGTGTTCATATGTGTATGTTCATTTCTCTGTTTCTACTATTTCTTTCAAGTGTATCTTAATTGGACTGTAATTGAAAATTTAAAAGCACCTTTGCATTCTTCCTTGAGGTTTTGACGCTAGGAGAGTTGTTTCCGCACCTTAGATTTCCTTACAATCTCTTCTATCTTCTTTGTATCTCTATCGTAGTGAGTGCCCTGGGTGGTTAGGCCTATTGGATAATGAGTCCTGGTCTGGACAGTGAGTCATTGTTTTGGCAATGAGCCTTGTTTCTCAGGAAGTGAGCCTTTGTAATTTGTTTTGATATTCTCTATAGTGTGAGTTAATCCTCACTGTGGTTTTTCCCAAATTGGGTTTTCCACATAAATCTGGTGTTGTGTTTTAGTGATTATTTTTAGTTTTTACACTTACACTTAATGCTTAATCATTTTAGCAATGTTAAAGATTTGTTTTGGTGAATTAATTAAAGGTTTAAATTTGTTAAAACTGATTCACCCCCTCCCTCTTAGTTTTCTTGTTCAACAATTGGTATCAAAGCTTTGTTCCTTGGAGAAGAGCTTAACCACTTAAGGAGAGTCTAGGATGGCTAGAAAATTTACTCATAATTATTCAAGTTTTGATGGAACTAATTATGCTATCTAGAAAATACTGATGGAAGAATATATAGAGTATTATGGATATGATGTGGAGAAAGCTTACAAGAATATTTACACTCCTCTTGCTAATGGTCAAAGTATGGCTAATGAGATCAAGGAACATGAAGCAAGCAATAAGGTGAAGTATATTTTGAAGAATACTCTTGTACATTTTGAGTTGATTAAAGTTCAGAATTTGGAGATGGATAAGGAAGTATGGGATGCTTTGGAAAAGGCACATGAAGGTGATGAAAGGGTCAAAGAGGAAAAATTGCATAATTTGGAGACACAGTTTGAGCTCCTACATATGTCTAAAGATGAGAATGTTAAAGCTTATGTATAGATATTGGATGAGGTAGTAGTTGGAATGAGAGGACTTGGTGCTACTATAGATGAAACTTGAATTGTAAAGAAGATTCTTAGAACTCTCCCTAATTCTTACAGTGAAAAGGTATGTGTTATTGAAGATAATATAGATTATAATACTTACACTAAAGATCAATTGTTGGGATCTCTTACATCTTATGAGATGAGAAAGCCAAATTTGAGAAATGGATTCAAATTAGAGTCTATTTTTAAGGCTACAAAAGCTGAAGATCCAGATGAAGAAAATATTGATGAAGTAGAAGCTAACTTTGTGAGAAGGATGAGGAAAGGTTCTAGAAAGTATGAAGGTAAGCTACCCTTTAAATTCTTTAGTTGTGGAGGAATAGGTCATTATGATGCAAAGTGTCTAGAAAGAGCTAAAAGCAATAAACAAAGATATAAGAAAGAAAATAAAGGTAGGAAGATCAACAAAGCATATAATGTGAATGAGGAGTCTAGTATATCTAATGAGGAATCTGACTATGAAGATCCTGGTGACAATGAATTCTTGTTCTTTGCTATAAATGATGAACCTACTTCTACTAATTCTGAAAAACAGGTGAAGGAATGCCCTCCAGAGAAGGAGAAAAATGAAAGTATTGTAATCTTTGCCCTACATGCTAAATATAAAAAGAACTATTATGTTGTTGACACTAGTTGTACACACCACATGATTGGTGATAAGAGTAAGTTTTTTAAAATTGAAAAATATAATGGAGGATTGGTTATGTTTAGAGATAATACTGGTGCTAAAATTTATGGGATAGGTTCAGTAAGTTTTTATGGCAAGCATAATATTGATAATGTCTACTATGTTAAGGGTTTAAGGAATAATCTCTTGAGTGTTGGGAAAATGTGTAGTAAAGGATATAATCTTCTATTTGAGGATGAGATATGTGATATTAGGAAAGAGGATGAGATATGTGAGATTAGGAAAGGATTTAGAATAGTTATTGCTGCAGGAATGAAAATTTGAATGAAATATCTATCAACTTAAGGGTGTTAATGGACGATGCTTTATGATTCAGATTAATGATATATGGTTGTGGAATTGGAGAATGTGTCACATGAATTTTGATAACTTGGTGAGGATTACTACACTTCAAGCCATGAGATATTTACCAAGGATTACAAAGCCTGTTAATGCTATTTGCAAGAATTGTCAATTTGGAAAGAAAGAAAGAAGCCATTACAGATCAAAGGAACAATCTACTACTAGACTACTGGATTCAATTCATATAGATCTCTATGGTCCTACAAGAGTGAGAAGTCTACAAGGTGAAAGTACTTTATGCTTTTGATTGATGATTATTCTAGATATACATGGGTTATGTTTCTTAGAGATAATTTTTATGCATTATATAGATTCAAGATATTCAAATCTATGGTTGAAAATGAAGTGAATTTGAGGATAACATGATTAAGGTTTGTTAGAGGTGGATAATTCACCTCCCATGAGTTTAATATGTTTTGTGAAGTGTATGGAATAAAATTAAAATTATCTACTTTGAGAACTCCTCACCAGAATGGAGTTGTTGAAAGAAAGAACATAATAGTTCAAATGGTCACTAGATCAATGATTACAGAGGCTTGTTTTCCAGAAGTCTACTAGAGAGAATTTATTCATACAGTTTTTTATGTATTCAGTCAAGTTCAACCAAGATGAAATACTACAAAAAACCCCTATGAGCTATGGTATGAAATAATTCCTACTATTAAGTATTTCAAGGTATTTGGAAGCAAATTTTATATCAGAAGAGATGAAGAAACTTTAGGAAAGTTTAATGCAAGAAGTGATGAACTAATTTTTCTTGGATATTCTATTAAAAACAAAGCTTACAGTTATTTCAATAAAATACTGAGAAATATTGTAGAACGTGTAAATGTCAAGGTTGATTAAATGATGAAGAATTCAATTGATGTTGATGAATATGTATTTGATGAGCCTAATTGCATAAGGATTGAAGAAATTGTGGAAGAATAGGAAAAGGATGAGAAAGAGAAGCATAATGAAGAAAATGAAAGAGAAAAAGAAGCTCTAGTGGTGTCCCTTAAGACACCTACAAATGTGAAGAATAATCATTCCAAAATTTAGATCATTGGAGACAAAACAAAAGGAGTATTCACAAGAAGCAGAGTTGCTATTGGTGAAGTAAATTTGTGTTTAATTTATGAGATTGGACTTCAAAGATCTAATGAGTTAGAGTCCACATTTAAGAATTATCAAAATTTGAACTTACCATGCATCGTTTACCTCCCCAAAATTCAACATCTTCTCCAAAAATTCTTAGAATTTCCATCATTTTCTTTTTAATTATCTTCATTATGCATTTTATTCATTTTTATACCTAGGTACTTCTATCTGTATGACATAGGTATCCATCCATCTGGGATAGGCATCTAATAGTACGGGTTGGGTATCTTTCCATAAGGGACATGTGCTCATCTATCCATTCAGGATAGCCATCTACCTGAACGGGGTAGGCATATATCCATAAAGGATAGGAATATGCTCTGGCTAGAGACTTAGACTCATTGAGACCATCCAGGTCCTGAGTCACTCTCTAAAGACTACACTTCCTTATAGGAAGTGCATCGAGGTTGTCATCTTTAGGAGTATAATTGAAATTAATAATTAGATTAAGTCCCGCCTTAGAATTTGGCCTAAATCCTCAGGGAATCAAGTGAATCCATTTGGGATTCCTTTCGAGTATGCAAAGAACAAAAAATTCTTTTAAGATTACATCCCTTCTCTATTTCAAATAAAATGACATTACAAAATCCATGTTCAACTTTTAAATTTGACTAATTAAGAGGAAATTACCTATCTTCTTTATTTTCATCCTCGCATTTTGGATCATTCCTCTGTAACATAAAATTCAATATTTGTTAGTCTACAATAATATTCAAAATTTGGTTGTAGCATGAGCATTGGTAGTAAACCTTCAGGCCTAGTGTCTGAACCAAATGCTTTGATACCACATGTAATGACATCATATGGAAAATCTTAAAAAAATAAAAATCCTACAATATACTTTTATCCAAATAAAAATCCATGATGCCAATAAATAACATAAGAGCCATTGTATCAGTATAACCAAGTAAACAATATAATAATGTAGGCCCCAATAATATTGAATTCGTTTATCTTGAACAAACAATTGTAGTGATGCATAAATAAATAAGGCTTGCTCTCCACCCTACCATATTGACATCACAAAGCCACATGGACTCTAGCCAAAATCCTGAGCAAGAAAGGAGGGCTGCCAACTCATTAAGCCCTTCATAAAGTTTATTCAAATGTTTGTAGGTATGCAGTCCTTTCTAGGGCTCCTTCTCCTAGACAGTTTCCCAATGACTTCCACCCATGTGGTAGTAGTCACTTGGTAAACTTCTATAACTAAGATAGTTAAACATGACATTATATCGTATAAGTTAATCTAGAAAGGAAAATTGACCATTTCATTTAAATTGATTGATTTCATACATCTGATCCTAATTTACTAACACTAGTTCATCCTAAATCATCTCCTTTACTAAACCATTTAAACGAATAACCTTTATTTGATTAAGTTCATCACACTTCATCTTTTAGTTAAATAAATCAATTTTATTTGATTAACTCCTAATGTTCTTCCTTTAAATTAAATAAATCAACCTTTATTTGATTTAAATCTAACATCACCTGTTTTAATTAAATAAATAAAACTTTATTTAATTAAATCTTCATTATTCTTCTCATTTTGATTTAAATAAATCCATAAATCTAAACCAAAATGTCAAATCATCTAATCTTCATCTAAACTAATCAAATCATGATTAATCCTAATCTTGATCCATCAACTCCTCTAGATTTTGCATCTTGCATAATAAATCAATTTATTTGATTTATAAATTCTTCTATTTACATTCAAAAAGGCATCTCAAGTGGAATATTCCTCCAATTCAAAAACTCCCTCCAAAAGGACTTGTCCCTTCCAACAAGGCATTAAAGGCCTCTTACATGTATTTTTTCTTGAGCCAAGTGGCATTTAAGTCTTCTTTCATCTCCCTCCAACATGTCACTTCATCAAATTCAAAATTCAAATTCTTGCACATTGATCAAAATGTGCTCAACCTCCTTCCATTAGCATCTTGACAAGCGACACAATGCCATTGGTTCATCTTTTATCCCACATAACTCCTATTTCTAATTTTTCAATCACTCTTTCTTATAGATAGAGGCCTCCTCTATTGTATTTGATCATCCACAATCCATGTAAGATCACCATGCTCATTTGGATCCACATTTCATCAAGGTTTTCATAGCATTTCATCACCATAGCTAGGTTATTGCAAAATTTCATCAAGGAGCATCAATCATCATTCAAGCTTGCAAGGAATTAGGAAAGGGCTATTTTCCACATGAAAATAGCACCAATTCCCCCATGGGATTGAGAGTTTGTTTGTTTTGAGCAAGATTACATAGTTTTCATTTGGTTTATCTCTTGTTTTCTTGTTCATTTCATTTCAAATGAATTGCATGGGGAATGTTGATTTAGATTTGCATATTGGACTAATATTGTGTTGTTTGTTCGTGTTTGTGCGGGTCTAGATTCACCATTCACATTTTGGCTCTAGAAGGATGGTGGATTTGAAGAAATTAACACATTTTTTGGTCAAATTTCATTGTTTTTTATTTTTATTTTTGTCTTCCCATGTCAAAAGCACCGCCAGAGGTCAAATAGCACTACTAGAGGAAATTGTAACACATTTGTGGTCTCTTTTTTTCCAAACAACACTACTAGTTTCACCAGAGCACCACTCAAATCCTCAAATAGTGCTACTTTGGTTTTAGCATCGTTGTTTGGACCCAAACAATTCCGCTTCCTTGAGTTCAAAGGGTGTCGTGTTTGATTTCTTTCCTTTGCACTCAATCTTAAAATGACTATATCTTTTTGGTCTTTTTCAAAGCTTTTTTTTTTAAATGGGGTAGTACTTCATAAGCTATCCAATGGTGTAGGTGTTTCTCAACTTTGATAGAGTTAAAATTTTCAAATTTTCACCTAATTTCAAATCACAATGAAACTTGGTCTAAATTTTAGGGTTTTATGCTTAATCATTTATCTAACCCTCGTATCTTCTTGTTTCTTGATTTAATCTAACATTTGGAGCTTGTATTGCAGGTTTTAAAGGATCATGGAGCATGGAAATGAAAGAAAAAGCATTATCACAAGATTGTAACAAGTGTTTTTAAACACTTTAGGAGAATTTATAATCTCATTCTTAAGGCTTTGTTATCTTCAAGTTTTAGGACTCAATAATTTTCATTTGGGCTTAAAAAAAACCATAGGAAAATTTACTAGATTCTATTTTGGGACTTAACAAATTGAACAATCAAACCTCACACTTCAATTTTGGTGCCTAAAAAGAATCAAATTCTTTCTTTGAAGGATTTAAAATTAACAAGTGCTTTATGTTTTGTAATTACTTATCCAAAATAATATCATCTAAAAGACATATATGTGCTTCTCTCATGCCTCACGATGATCTTGAGAATCAAAAGGATTTTGGTGATATTAAGTTGTGTAAGTAATTACCTCCACACTTCAATTTGGATTCTTAAAATTGAACAAACCATGCAAGTGTGAGTGGAATGGGTACGTGCAAGATCATGATGGGCCAAAAAGTGGTGATATGTAAGTGATATGATGGCCCATGTGGCTGACAAATTTTTTAACCCAAAATTGATGAAATGAAAAGGGTTTTTATAGGAGATTATCAACTTTCCACCAATATAAATTATGCTTTACTTTGAATTTAAAATAAATAACTATTATTCATTTTCTATTTGAATTATGACTAAAATCCTGATGGATAGGTTGATTGAAAAACATCTATAGCTTTTAAATGGTATTACATTTTTTGAATCCAAAACATGTGCACATTCTATGCTTTTCATACTATAGGATTAAAAAAATAAAAAATAAATTTCATGAAATTTTGACCAAGTTAAGGTTGTCAGACATACAAATTTTTATATTTTTCAAACATTATAATAAAAAAATCATAATTAATTATTTACTTGGAGAAAAATTACAAAAAAATATACATCACATCGAGACATGAGTCCTCTACTTATGTCTAAAATATTATGAAAAAATATTATCATTTATATTGTGGTTAGAGTGGTCAAATAGACACCTACTTATTTTTTTCCTGAAATTTAAGTACTACTGCATTGAAATTTCAAATTTTCACCAAATAGATTTAAAAAAAAAAAAAAAACCCTAGTAGTTTAGAAACTACATTGAATTTTCTACATATTCTATTCTTACATATTTTTGAATTAATATAGATAACTTATTCAAAATTTTACTTCAAATTGCCTAACTCTGATTTTTTTGAATTTTTTGCCACTTAAGGGCCTATTTTTTCCATGATGATCCTACACATACCCAAATATATCATGTGTGTTCTCTCTTTATTTCTAAATGAATATTAATCAAACTATAGATTTTTTGCTAGCTTTTTTTTGACCTTAGAGGGCCTTCCTTGTGGGAAAAAATAATCACCCAAGGGAACGACCCAACCAAGAACATGCTAAAACTAATTGATTTCCACCCAGGATATAAGTGTGGGTACTTGAGGATAGTTCAAGTATCATGTGGATTGTTTCGACAAAAATTGCAGCAATGGCCTCTTGCTTTATGGATGATCCTCTATGAACAAAATGCCCCTACTAGAATCTCTTGTATAAAGGCCAAAATCCCTATCTATTTGTTGGTGCAAGAATAGTTTTTCTAAAGTCATCCCACATTTTTATGGCTCTTAGTAGAAATGAAAAGTATGCCATGGGAGTTTCATGGGTGTTGATGCTTGGCTGGCCTGAGAAGAGAGTGAACTATAAGGGGGAGCCTATGTCATCAAGCATCTAATCATTTTCTAAGAGTAGGCGTAGCTGGATTTTTCCAAGTGGGAACTCAACAAATACTATCTTTCATCCATTGGATTGTGCATCACTTGATTCAAAAAATAGTTTTCTTGATCTCAAAACATGGAAAAACAAACATTCAACATGAAAATCAAATCTCAAAGCCTTTAGAGGTGGAAATACCTTTGAAGCAAAATCTAAGTGCTATTGCTTGTCCTAGGGATTCTGTCCTTAGAGGCTTCTAAGCATTAGGGTTTACATCTCAATTTTCTCCCCTAAAGTCAACAATAGGTAACTTTTTCCTTGACTTTCCTTGATTTCTACATAACACACTTTGTGGGAGAAGAGGAGATTTGAGACATTAGACATTTAGTTTGAAAATCTAATTAAGAGAGTTTTTGTGGTAAAAAAGAGCTCATTAATCAAGATGAATTTAATTGAGCCCCACACATGCACTTGTTTATCTTTTGTCTTATGGTCTTTTGAGAAAACGTTGATCTTTTGGTTTGAAGCACTCTTAGGGAAAAGCAGGTTCTTCAAAACCTTGGTCTTGTAAACAAGTCCCTCTTAGGTTCATTTAGGATCAAAACAACCAATCATCTCAAACATCAATCAATCCCATCTCACAAACAACTTTTGAACCATTGGAAAAATCATTCATACTAGAATTTTGGTAAAATCCTTCAAATCAACATCAAAATCTCCTTGTTTGGCTGTGTGTGTGTGGATGAATCCTTCCTCATACACCCAGTTAAATTATCATCTTGTGGACAAGTTTAATCCAAGATAACATCTAACCTCTTGGAGTTTATGAGCTCATTATCAAATTCAAATTGAAATAAAATCCAAATCAAATCCAAAATCCAAAATCCAAAATTCCTAAATTCTAGTATCCCTCCAAGGTTCCTAAAATTTCAACACCCATATCATTCACCCCTTTCATCCTTCATCTCATCATTGGTCCTAAATCCCTTAGATGTGAAAAAGGTCAAAACACAAGAGGAACATAGAATATAAACTTTCTCCATACATCATGAGTGATCTAACTCAACCAAACTATCAAAGCCTTACAAAACCAATGGATTATCAAAATCACATTTATATAATCCATACATAGGATCATTATCTCCTACAAACCTCAATGGTACAACAAATGTGAGTATGCCTAGTCAAAATTTTTGAACACCTTTCCTAATGGTAGATTTAAATCCAAGTCCAAACCTACAAATATATCAATTGAACAATCAATGCATGATTCTTCAAATGAACAACATTATCCCACCAAATCCATACATGCCAAATGTGAATATACCAAGTAAAATTTTTCCAAACATAAACATTTCAAATCCACACTTGGTAAACTTCAGGATAAATATGTTTGTGAATCATACAAATGTTGTTCAAAGTCCAAACAAGATGTTACCGACTCCATGTATTGATCCAAGTCAAGGTAATGCCATGCAAAATCAAGGCATTGTGATCCCCAAACACAACAATGTTCAATTTCAACCTATCATGCCAAATTTGAGCATCATCCCAAGTCAAAACATTGTCCAAAATCAATTTGTCCATGACCCCATGCAAACACCACAAGTTTACATTCCAAATCAACTATATCAAGGGAGTCAAAATAAAAATCAAGATCAAATTTCACTAGATCAACCTTCTTCACTTTCCAAACTAATTGACTTATTGAGCCAAGAGACATCTTCACTCCAAAATCAATACACTCTTCCATTGGTATAATGAGAAGCACCTTTGTGATTTTTACAAAATAAAGGGACACACAACATCAAATTGTATTTGACTCAAAAATATCATCCAAGACCTTATTGATCAAAAAATAATAACTATTGGAGACAATGATGAAGATTCAACCACTAGTGATAGCATTGACAATCTCCCCACCACAATTGTTGAAAACATTGAACAAGATCTATCCATCAATGAGCACCTTGAATATGTTTCTACCTCATCCAAAGATCACTCAACATACATCAAGAGTCACTTTTGATCACGATAAGAGCCCCTCAACAACATCTGACAATGATCTATGTCAAGGAGTGTTAGTATTATTTGATCCTATAATAAGTGATCCTTCACCAATGATCATTTTGATAATACCTCTACATCATCCAATGAGTTAGAGGACATATCTCAAGAATTCATTCAAAATAATCATCAACATCTTTCACCAAAGTCTATCAATGGTCCTTTCCAAGATATTTTGACATCCTTTGACCTCATGGTTGCAGATATTGAAGGAATCCTCAACTCAAAATTTGATCCAAGTCTACTCAAAGATCAAGGGGATATTGAGCCACTTCCCATTCCTAATGAAGATATCCAAGAACCCTTTATAAGCAATCCATCCTTTGAAACCGACCCATGTCAAGAACTTGATCCAAAGCATGTCAAAAGCAATTCCAAAATCATTCAAGACCAAGAATTTGTATCTCCAAGTAACTGCAGTGATCTAATGGACACTCTCCAATCTATACAAGATGTCGTAGATGATGATCACATCCACATAGCACATACTCCATCTATCCATGAGATGCTTCCTATGGATGGACACATAGATGATCTTCATTCAAAACATGATTCCTTTAGTCCTGACATTATTAAAAAAAGAGAGTAGGTTATTGATTCCTACAATTAAATTGAGTTGTCAACATTGGGATTAGATATATCCCAAATTTATATTGGGGACATCATGTATGAAGATATCTAGCATTATCCACTCAAGGAAACATGTCAAACAGAATAGGATATTCTAGAATCAACAGAGCAACAAATTGAAATAACATCATCTACAATAGACATTTATCAGAGAAGGCTTACTGAACAAGACATCTCAAAACAAGTAGAATCAAGGAACAAAGGTGCTACTACCACCATATTGGGGGCAACAATGTCTCAAGCAAACATCAACATAGGGAGCACGAAGAATCCTTATGATGAAACAAATGCCAATACTACAACTAGTCACGTCATGAATCCTCATCCACCCATCATCCCATCCACAAATGGGGACCAATATCAAAAAAAAATTGATTCAAAGCACAAAGCATGCTATCAAAGCAAAAAGAGATGAGAGGCATAATGGACAAATCAAATACACATGGATACCAAAAATTACAAAGAATTATTATCCCTATCAAACTCCATTAGTCAAAGAAACTATGGGGAAAAATAAAAAAGGGAAAAGTATCCATCAAAGATGGCTACAAAAGAAAAAGGAGGATTCTCAAGTGACATACAAAGTATATCAAGCAGTTGGTCCTAATTCCATGCACACTTTTGTATCCACCCATCATTGCTCATCTTCCCAAGTTTGGAGAGTCAAAGGTTCCAAACTATCAACCAATCCATCGTTTATTCCTAAACACACTCCATCCATGCCTCCATGCATGATATCCAATTCTCAAATTGACCATGTATTGGCAGCCACCTTGTCATAAGGATTCAAAAGGCATCCTATTGTGATGTGAGCACAAAGACAGAGTTAACTCCAATATCAACAAAGTAGATCAGGAATCTCAAAATTTGCATTCAAGTGCATGTATCTTAGCAAAGCAACTTCTTCAAGTAGGATAACGATGGCACATTATGACAGAAGCATCTACATGTGGTGGTTCAACATGAGCTTAAAATATTTTAGAAAAATATTTAAAAAAAAAAAAACAAACAAAAAATCATGAAAATAGTAAAGATCATCCTCTAGTGAAAACCACTATGGTGGCACTTTGGGCAAGACCATGATGAAAACCTGGAAAATAGGTATCATGTGTAGAATTGAGCATCTATGTGCACTAGTTCAAGTGGGAGCATCTCATCCATAATAAATCCAACATTCCATCCATCTTATCCATAATAAATCCATTCATCCAATCCATTTTCATCCATCTGCATCCATAGTCCAAGTTATCTTGATCTTGACAAATTTTGGTGCACACTTTACACTTGCTTAAGGTAAACATCTTGACATGGGTAATTTTAATTGATCCTATCCTACCCAACATTATCTAAGCCTTGAAACATTATCCAATGAAGCATTCCTCTATTCAAACACCTTATCTTATCTCAAGATAATCCATATCAATCAATCCATACACCTATCCAAGAATCCACCCATGGAAATCCATACATTGCTAGACACTAAGGGTAGATATTTACATTTTTTTTCAAGAATAAATCTTGATCTATATCTTCCAACTTTTGTGGTGATCTAAACATTGGAAAAAGTAAAATCAAATTGGTCAAAGCATTTGTGAGTCAAAATTTCAAATCACCAACCCATAGCATATTTTGATAAGAAGACATTCCTTATCAAGCTTCATTTTTCATTGAACATCAATCCAAATAATCGATATCAGTTGCATCTAACACGTGCTTCAACATCACATCAAATCATTCAAAACCAACTTTTATTCCAAATCAAGCTTCAAAATCTTGATCAATCAAATCCAATCAATCCATCATCATCTTGGGATATCCATCCCAATCCTCATGTTGCTTAACACTATCCTTGAGTTGTTGTGTATCCTCAACAATGTTATCATCATCAATCCATCGATCTAATCAATCAACCTTAGCTTGGTTTTCAACAAAATCCAAACTAGATCATTGATATCATTACACACATCCATATCCAAAATGTCAAAATCGTGTGAAAAACCCAAAAGCATTCATAACATATCAAAATACAAAAACATTCATAAAAGTCAAAAAATAGTCAAAAACATGTTATCCAAACTACATTGTCTCTAAGCTTAAACATAGGAAAGGCTAATATTTGATTAGCCCCTGAGACAAAAAAACACAAAAACATTCAAAAAACAAAAAATCCAAAGGCATTCATAAAATCTAAGAAAAATACCAAAACATTTGTAAAATCTCGAAAAAACCCAAAAAATAGCCTCAAAACATTTGAAAAACATCAAAAACATCCAAATATTTGAAAAAATCCATCTATCTCATTTCGCTTTCACCTGCAATAATCAATTATCCATAATAAACTAATCATTATCTTTATCCTTTAATAAAAAAAATAGAAACAACCACAACAATTAGCAAAAGAAAACTTCAAACGTAAAATCAAAATTGAAACAACAAACTTTTAAATGCAAAATTGAACTCTTGATCATTCACAAACATGTTATTCAACCTTATATCAACAACCTTTTGAACAACCTATCAACTTGGCACCATCCACTAACATGTCCTAGGATGCATCCTTCCTACAATGGGAATTATCTATTGGCAAAACACTTTGGATAATTATCCTAAACAAAAAAAATTGCCACCATCCACTAACATGTCTTAGGATGCATCCTTCCTACAATGGGCATTATCTTTAGCAATCACTAGGGAAACTTATTGTAAACAAAGCAGATCCCTTTGGCCGGAGGTATGAAGAGCATTGGCTTGTTTGTGTACTTGATCTTTTCTTTTGATTTATCTTATTGTGCTCATTCCAATGACCTCTCGATGATGAATAATCAAAATGATTTAGAGACAAAGGAATGGGGCATTAACCATTATCTTTTGTCTATTCTACTTGTTGGATATTCTTGTAATATAACCTTGGTCATGCATGTTTTTTTTGGTTTGTAGGGAGGGTGTTTTAGGTGTCTTGTTGACCACATAGGGAGGCTTTCCTTTCTAAGTTTTGGTTTGAGACATTTAGAATGTCTAAACTACACTCTAAGCAGGGTTTTGTATGCTAGGTGTAAACATGAGTACTCCTATCTAATTGTCAAGTCAAAGTCCATCTCACTAGGTACAATTCCATCCTAGTTGTCTATACCTTAATGCATTGTACCATGTGTGTAATCAAACATAAGGTAAATAACCCTTTGAAAATCCCAATTCTCAACAAGTGAATATCATCTGTATCATCATCTCTAATAAAGTCTTAGCGGATCATGGACTTGTTGGATTCTCTTATCCATCCATCTTATTCTTCTTATTCTTCTATCTTTACTAACATTTCTATCCATTTTTTTGTGATATCTAAAAACATACATGAGGCTACCCATGGCCGATGACTGTCTATACATCATCAAAATTGTCTACATCAAAAATATGATCTTTCTAAAGAATTATATTTCGTCATTTGATTAGTAGAACCACTCCCCTCGGATTTTATCATGATCTTGATTGGAAAATTAACATTTCTGCTCAATCTCTCGATGGGGCAGTATACTAGCGTAATTCTTCTTGCTGGAGCAGCAATGCTGCATTTAAAAAATTAAAAAAAAAAAGACTTTCGATCAAGGCATGTTTATTCTATGAATCAATGCAACACGTGCATTTCTTCAAAGAGGGGAAAAATGTAGACACGCAAAATGTACTGATTGATTTCATACACCTAATCCTAATTTACTAACACTAGTTCATCCTAAATCATCTTCTTTACTAAACCATTTAATCGAATAACCTTTATTTGATTAAGTTCATCACACTTCATCTTTTAATTAAATAAATCAATTTTATCTAATTAAATCATCTTATTTGATTTTATCACATTCCCCTCTTTGATTAAATAATTCAATTTTATTTAATTAAATCATCAATCAATCCTAAAGTCATTTCTTTAATTAAATAAATCAATTTTATTTGATTAACTCCTAATGTTCTTCCTTTAAATTAAATAAATCAATCTTTATTTCTTTTTAATCTAACATCACCCCTTTTAATTAAATAAATCAAACTTTATTTAATTAAATCTTCATTATTCTTCTCATTTTGATTTAAATAAATCCATAAATCTAAACCAAAATGTCAAATCATCTAATCTTCATCTAAACTAATCAAATCATGATTAATCCTAATCTTTATCCATCAAATCCTCTAGATTTTGCAACTTGCACAATAAATCAATTTATTTGATTTATAAATTCTTCTATTTACATTCAAAAAGGAATCTCAAGTGGAATATTCCTCTAATTCAAAAATTCCCTCCAAAAGGACTTGTCCCTTCCAACAAGGCATTAAAGGCCTCTTACATGTCTTTTTTCTTGATCCAAGTGGCATTTAAGTCTTCTTTCATCTCCCTCCAACATGTCACTTCATCAAATTCAAAATTCAAATGCTTGCACATTGATCAAAATGTGCTCAGCCTCCTTCCATTAGCATCTTGACAAGTGGCACAATGCCATTGGTTCATCTTTTATCACACATCCTTCCTATTTCTCATTTTTCAATAACTCTTTCTTATAAATAGAGGCCTCCTCTATTGTATTTGATCATCCACAATCCATTTAAGATCACCATTCTCATTTGGATCCACATTTTATCAAGTTTTTCATAGCATTGCATCACCATAGCTAGGTTATTGTAGTTTTTCATCAAGGAGAATGAATCATCATTCAAGCTTGCAAGGAATTGGGAAAGGGCTATTTTCCACATCAAAATAGCACCAATTCCCCCATGGGATTGAGAGTTTGTTTGTTTTGAGAAAGATTACATAGTTTTCATTTGGTTTATCTCTTGTTTTCTTGTCCATTTCATTTCAAATGAATTGCATGGGGAATGTTGATTTAAATTTGCATATTGGACTAATATTGTGTTGTTTTTTTATGTTTGTGCAGGTCTAGATTCACCATTCATAGTTTCAATCAAGGTTAAACAACTACTAAATACATTTCATTAAGTCAAATTGTGTCATTTGTTCATACATCTCTATCTAGTTATCAATAAGATATTTCTCATTATCCAGATTCAAAATAGATTGAAAGGAAAGATTTGTTTGTGCTTTTAATACTCAAATAAGCCTAGATAATATTAAATCATATTTTTGATCAAACATTAAAGTAATAGATTATATTTGACATGTCTTTGACTTATGCTTTACCTTTTGTTCACAAATTAGAATTAATAAATATTATGCAAATATGGCTCATGAAATGCTTCAACAAATGAGTTTTATCAATGATCTATTAGGTCACAAAAGGAGATCTAAAAAAATAATGCAAGAAGTAATAGTAATCTATTCAACAAACTATAGAAGATAGTGTGCGAGTAACATTATTGATCTCAATAATTATCCTAAATGAACTACATTATTAATTTATGTTGACTGTAAGGTAATTGCAACCTTTTACACACATAATAAATATAAGTGGACAATAAGTAAGAAAACTTCATCAGCTTAAATAGAGGCTAATCTATATTACACCAACAAGATTTTGATTTAACTATGACACTTGATTTGACACATTAAACACTATGGTCTGAAGGCAAGAGAGACATACATTATTTCACTCCAATTTATGAGATTGACTTACTAGACCAAACATTTATATGGCTAAGTACAAAGTCATTTGTCTTTATTTAGATTGAGAGCTTAAGGAACATAATTGTAGGACTGCATTTAACAATAAAGCTTGAGACATTTACCTAGATGACTTGTAACAATGTTTAAGAAAAAATTAAAGGCTTACAACTACAATCCTTTTACCGACATAGTCTATTAACTTTGATAAGGATTAATTGACATAACTATAATCCAAATAAAGTAGGAAGGATTATATCAATGCTTGATTTTGATAAGAATAATAACATATTACAATCCAGCTAGCCAAACTTCAAAAGTAATGACATATCTTCCAAAAGAGATATCCCAAGCTTCTCTAATAAATGGGTCCATAAATTGTAAAATAGAACTATCAAAGGATCATATTTTCTAAAGATATTTAATATCAATGTGGTATATTACTTTTCTAAGAAAGAATTGCAGGGACCAACAATAGTTTTACGATTAACCATATTTCACTCTTAGAGTTTGGTAAGGTTTATCAAGTTGAGCACTAATATTTGACTTCCTATGTCATTTAGCCTCTAACATTCAAAAAGTATTTTAGTTTTGTTGGCTCTCAAAAATGTTGGTTGAAAAAACCACAAGAGGTTGCCAAGCTCTTGATATGTTTCAGGGTAACAAACAAGGCCAAATAGTTTTGTACCTTCTTCTCTTCAGGTTATGTTAAACCTAGGTAGGTATACTTATGTGAATGAGGTATACTTAAACTATATGATTCCTACTTGTGCAATATATCCGCAATGGAAATGAGAAATGGAAAGATGCAAACCTAATTTGGTATAAATTGTATAAGCAATATCAATGTGAAGTCTATGAATATGTTTGGTTAAGAGATGTGAGGTTTTGAAAATAAAGTTGATAAATCTAAATGATGAAATGTATGATACTAGTGCCTTATTGGGCATATGGAGTCAACTGAAAGTCTAAGATGAGTAGCTTGTATTTGGTGGTAATTCTAACTATTTGGCACACTAATTAGTTTATAAAAACTTCTCATATAAACACTTCTCATTTATCGTAATGCGTATTACAAACAAAGGTTCAATTTTGATATTTTTAGTAATCTCCCTTCTACCTTGCAACTATGGTGATCAAGATTGAATTTTAGTTCTTATCCCATCATATAGTTTCAGATTCCTCGGTGCAATAACCTTATGTGATCCTTTTACTTTCTGCATTGACTATCTTTTCTCCATTCTATCATGCTCACTTCATTTTTATTTCATTTTTCCTCTCTCCAACTGATTCATGTTCGACGTCTTTTAAACCCTAAAATGCATTCTCATAATTCATTCATAGGAATGTGCACGATATATTGCAATAGTAATATGCAAGTCTCTATATGAACGTTCCTCTCTTATCAGCATTGATCAAGTGCTCATATAGGGAATGACGGGAAAGAAGCAGAAATGGTAGTTTGAAACACAATAAATAGTGTCTCATGTCATCAGTAAAGTGGTGTTCATTACATGATTCTGTAATACATGTGAGTTTTGATATTTACATTGAACCACACAATCTCACATACACTATACAGGCCCTAGATCAAGCCCCGGGTTGGATCAACATTTGCTGAAATAATATACTTTCCAACAACATTCATAATGTTATATGTTTTAGACCTAAAAATTTCATTGAGCATAACTTCATCGTCATTAAAATCCACATTGTAGGTACCTCAAGTGGCACATTACCTCGAAAAGGGCTTCTCCCAATAAAGTGTTTCATGCATGAAATTCTGATCTCCACCATTTCAAGGCCATGAATTGTGGTTTTAGTGTGTACACATTGCAAATCTATCTTGCTTTACATACATTATTTGGTCTCAATTATATTAATTTATTCCCTCTATCCCAAACAAAATTAGTTGCCCAAATAAGCCTTTTTTTAAAAATGTCAATTGCATGTGACCAAACTTCCTTTACATAATCTATTTATCAATGTACTGTGGGACAACTGAAAGGTTGCCCTAGCTTTGTGTCTTATAGAGTCTTGTGAGATTCATGTGCATTCAATAAATTTTGGAAATGCCTTGAATTGTTCCAAGCTTCAATGGATTCAACTCTTACAGAATTTTTTTCTCAAACTTTGCACTATGATAAAAAAAATAGGTCAAGTTGCTTTCCAAATTCCCTCAGAAAATAGATCAAAACCTTTTCTGAAGCCACAAAAATGCACCAACGTGTTGAGTTATGATAGGAGATCATGGTTACGAAACAGATTTGCAATTAAAAACTATTAATAATCAAATTAGGTTATTCGACCCATTTTGAAAACTGCTCCTGTCAGACCCAATCAAAACTCATCAACTTACTTTTCTATAAAAATATCAAATCTTCATCTAGGAAGTTGTAACTTTAGGGATCAATTCATTTGGGATCCATAAGGATGTGTGTATGATGATTTTTCATCGCTCTTCTTCTTGTACAAAATACGAGGTGTCAAAACTGCCTTATGTGAGAATTTTTTGGAAATGCCAATGTCAAAACTACGTAAAATCGGTTGGTTTCAACTTTGAAAAAATATCAAATTAGGTGCTACAATCCTGAAAATTGGCATGGAAGTACACTTTTGTGAGGAGAATCCAGGGAATCAATTGGTTTGTCATGGCAAGCTTTCAGTTGCTTTATAATAGCTTCCAAAGATGGCTATTTTAGTAGATTTAAGACTGTGGACAACAAACCTCCACAAGACCCTTCAATTTGACCTTTCAAAAACTTGTCAAAACTAATCATAAGAAGCTAAAACTAGGCAGAGATACTCACATATGGTAGATAAACACATCTGTAAAGCGATTTTTCTTGAAATTGCATTGACTTCATTTTATGATTTTTCAAAGTAGGTCACTAGAGTAGATTTTGCACTTGTGTTTCTAAGTGTTGCAATCAAACTTTTCATCATGGCACCTTTAAGTTTTGGAAAATTTTGAAGGTTCCAATAGTGACTCTGTCTAGGGATGTATGTCCCCTATCAACATAGCAAGAATTCAAATCTCTGGGAGAGCATACCACAAGCCTTTGTCCATGATTTGTATGATTTGAAGATCACATAGTAACTAATGGCACTAAGCCAAAAAAAGAAAAATATATATTGCCCTCTATCGTAAATCTTATTTTGGTTCAAGCTCAACAAACTCCACTTGAAAATACTGATGTAATCTTTATTGCCATATTTGTTGTTATAAAAACGTTTATTTTGAATGCTACTTCCTTCCTTATCACTGTTATGAGCCATGAAATGATGTCCTAGCTAATTTGAACAATGAGAATATTCAATATTCTTTTCATTATAAGGCTGCAAAGAAAATCTAGAATTATCACATAGCCATTGGTGCAAATTGGAGAAGGGAGTCCCAAGTGTATGAAAAGGAGAACATTTAAACTCATCTATGTTTCTTATTACACCATTTGAATGCCTCTCCTATAAATCTGAAAATTATGTCACACCAACATTTTCTGAGACAATCAAATCTGTAAAAATTGTCTATCTCTTCTATGTCATAGATTGGCAATAACACAAACTCATGATTCATACAATCATTATTTTGCACATTCAAACCAAGTAATGTTGGGGAAGAATTTTCTGAATCTTTCTTATGTGTGTATTTTTTGTACTCCATTGCCAATAAATCCAAAATTTGTTCACTACTAAGTGAACATGCCTCTTTGTCTATTTCACTGTTGATGTACTCTTCACATTTTTCATCATCATAATGAGGCTCAACATCATCATAGAAAAAATCAGATGAATTATCAACACAATCATTTTTTCCACAAGCTATTATATTATCCTGGTTAGTTGGAAATGCCTCTTCCTCATTATAAAGTAGATTTGAAAACACATAAAATTCATGTTTTGGCACGCCTTGGAAAAATATCATCTGATCTTCACCTCTCTTTTCATCATACAATGGATTTGAAAAAAAATGAAAACCATTTTTAAGTGTACAAACCTCTTCCTTATCCAATGTGTCTTCATGGTACTCAATTGCAGCTAGATGTGTTATTTGTTCACTGTCAAATGGGCTTGCTTTTTCCATTGCTTCTTCCTCCTGATCTCCATAAGAATTGTAAGAATAAATTTTTTGTAGATCAAAATATAAATATTCAATAGATCCCTCATAACATGCATTGTCACAATTTGTTACGCAAGAGAGACCCTCTATATCTTCATCCTCCTTATGTAGCTTGTCATAAGAATTGTTTTCACTTGCACATGTCTCATCTTCTAGCTATATTGCTTGATCAGTTTCTCCATACTCATCAATGATTTCACCATTCTTATGCCTTTTCTCATTTATGATACCAATCAAATTATTCATTTGGTATAGAGTAACTGGCTTCAATGACTTAGGCTAATGAATGGAGTTGGGCTCATATACTCTCATGAACTGCTCAATGAAGTGTAATGCAAACTTAATAGGCAAGGAACTAATAGGTATTTGCATATAGGCATCTTCCATTCTACTAAACAAATCACGTTCCCATTCCCCTTCATGTCTCCTTATATTAAAAAATGCATCTATGGGGGATATGTAATTTTTTGATTTTAGGACGGGACTTTGACCTCTTTGATGAGTGTGTGAGTACTCGTCTTCTTCTTCCTTGAATTGTTGATTTAGATATACAGTTTGTTGTAGGTTTTGATTGACATTTCCAAGAGGGATGAAATTGTGTTGCACTTTATATTGATTGCACTGATGATCTTGGTAGCTTTCTAGTATTTTTCTAGGGGGGACAGGATAAGCATTTATTTGTTTTGATGACTTCAGTGAAGAATTTTTTTTATATGCATGATATGCTTTACCTCCATTATGAAAATTTCCATCTATATTATGTGGCACTTGTGGGGTCAAATGTCTGCTTGTATTTGTATGTTCATTCTTATTGCAAAATGGTGTTCTTTGTGATGCATATGGAACACAATCGATTCCCAATTGTATCAATTGTTGGTCCAATTGTAGAAGTTTCTAGTCCCATTGTAGCTGATGTCATTTCAATTCTTTACACTTTCTTATTAACTATTGCCTTCCAAAAACTTATTCTGTTCCAAACTGTCTATACATTCTTCATCAAGTTTTTTACCAAAGTCGCCACCTAATTTTCCAAAAGTAGGAAAGTGAAATGTATTTTAAAATTCCTTTTGACTTAACCCAGTGAAATCCTCTTACTCAATTATGTGAGATGACTAGGATGCAAAAAGGATTTTATGGCCCTATAAGGCAAGGTCTCCTACAACCAAATTTTCTCAAATCATCCCCAACAGAGTTGGAAATTTGTTAGCTTTCAAAAATGTTGGTTGAAAAAACCACAAGAGGCTTCCAAGCTCTTGATACGTTTCAGGGTAATAAACAAGGCCAAATAGTGTTGTACCTTCTTCTCTTCAGGTTCTACCAGGCCTAGGCGAGTATACCTATGTGAATGAGGTAGAATTAAACTATATGATTCCTACTTCTACAATCTATCCACAATGGCAATGAGAAATGGAAAGATGCAAACCTAATTTGGTATAAATTGTATAAGAAATATCAATGTGAAGTCTCTGAATATGTTTGGTTAATAGATGTGAGGTTTTGGAAACAAAGTTGATAAAACTAAATGATGAAATGTATGACACCAGTTCCTTATGGGGTATATGGAGTCAACTGAAAGTCTAAGATGGATGGCTTGTATTTGGTGGTAATTCTAATTGTTTGGTACACTAATTAGTTTATAATTTGTATAATTATCCATGAATGCAATTACCAAGTTCTTCTTATTGATCTAAATGACACTTCTAGATTACTATGAATGACTAGAAGGATTTTAATTTTTACTTGAAAGAACCAATTAATCATATCACACAAGTACAACAAATGTGCATTGATAACTTGAATATATACTTTATATACCAATTTAAATAATAAAGAAATTCCAACCTTGGAGACAACCTGATAATACCTTTCAATTATTTCAACAAACAATTGATACCAATATGATGCCACAAAATCAAAGATATTTCATTAACCTCTTCAAAGTTTTTCCATGCATCATGGTCTTCACTATGTAATTTATATGATAAAATTTTTAAAAGTATCTTTTGTATATCTCTTACGTAACTCCTAATTCTAATAATTGATGATACAATTTTATCTCACATATATGCATTGAACTTTTAGGGTTATGACCCTTCACAACATCCCTTTGGTGAAACTCTTCTTTTTAGTGCAACTCTTTGTTTAATTATTCTCGGTAAAATAAAATATTTAATTAGTTGCCTTTGGAAAATTAATTGTTTTAATCTTTGTTATCTATGTTTCCGTGAAAATAATAATATTTCCCCTTTTGCATTTATATTTTCACTAGACTTCCTTCGAACAATTACTCATTACAAGGTCTTACATTGTCCTTTAATTTCCTCCATGAAAATTTTATTGCAATATTATCATAAGTGATATTCACCCTTCAAAATATTCACCATCTTCACAATAAAATCTTTGTCTCTACTTTGTCCTATATTCCCACAAAATTTATTACTTTCTTTAACTCCCTCAGCAAAATATTTCACTCCTTACTAAAAATATTTACATCATTTTATACTCTCCCACATTAATCACATTGTGAATAAATAGTTTCCTTTCCCTTGCATAAACATCCATCTCATTATATATGAAAAATAAATTACTTTTCATTTCATAGCCTTATGTTTTCACCGTACCACCACAAATATTTCACTTTACCGCATACCTGCACATGAATTTGAAACCCTCTGTGGGAGCACAAGAGTGCTTATTGCTCACTCGTATAGGAATTAGGGTTTTCTAGTGGGACCACAGGAAACCACCGCTCTACCACACCTATTTCACTTAGCTCTTGTGGTGATGTGGGAAGGGTCGCCACTCATGGCCTTCAACATATCAATAGCAAGCTTTTGCAACATGTAACATTATGGAATTCTTGCCCAATCTCATGGGTACCAAATGCAAGAGGTTTTGATTTCTCTGAAAATGTACTTGCAAGCTGTGAACTTTGTCCAAAAATGAGATTTTGGAAAGTAAACTACAATAAATGTTTTTCATCCATACATTGATAGAGCTTTCCTTCTCTCTCATTTGTAGCCATCCATCGAGCACTATATTCTTTCTTTGCACTTTCTTCAATTAGTAATAATCCATTTTTCCAAATAACTTTAAAGCACATTCAGGCCTCTTATTCTATGTGTTGATATAAACACTTCTCATTTATCATAATGTGTATATCAAACAAAGGTTCAATTTCGATATAGCACACTTCATTCTACACTTTTTGGAGGATATTTTGTGTAATCTCCCTTCTACCTTGTGACCATGGTGATCAAGATCGAATTTTAGTTCTTATCCCATCATATAGTTTTAGATTCCTCAATGCAATAACTTTTTGTGATCCTTTTGCTTCACACACAGACTATCTTTATTCCATTCTATCATGCTCACTTCATTTCTATTTCATTTTTCCTCTCTCCAACTGATTCATGTTCGATGCCTTTTAAACCCTAAAATGCATTCTCATAATTCATTCATAGGAATGTGCACGATATATTGCAATAGTAATATGCAAGTCTCTATATGAGCGTTCCTCTCTTATCAGAATTGATCAAGTGCTCATATAGGGAATGATGGGAAAGAAGCAAAAATGGTAGTCTAAAACACAATAAATGGTGTCTCATGTCATGGTCAGAGTGGCATTCATTACATGATCCTACAATACATGTGATTTTTGATATTTACATCGAACCGTACAATCTCACATACACTATATAGACCCTAGATTAGGCCCCAAGTTGGATCACCATTTGTTGACATAATATACTTTCCATCAGAATTCATAATGTTATATGCTTTAGACCTAAAAATTTCATTGAGCATAACTTCATCTTCATTAAAATCCACATTGTAGGTACTACAATTGGCACATTACCTCAAAAAGGGCTTCTCACAATAAAGTGTTTCATGCATGAAATTCTAATCTCCATCATTTCAAGGCCATCAATTGTGGTGTTAGTGTGTACACATTGCACATCTGTCTTTCTTTACATACATAATTTGGTCTCAATTATATTACTTTATTCCCTTTATCCCAAACTCAATTAGTTTCCCAAATAAGCCTTTTTTTAAAATCTCAACTGCATGTGACCAAACTTCCTTTACATGATCCATTTATCAATGTGTCGTGGGACAATTGAAAGGTTGCCTTGTCTTTGTGTCTTATAGAGTCTTGTGAGATCCAACTGCATTCAATACATTCTAGAAATGCTTGAATTGTTCCAAGCTTCAATGGATTCAACTAAGTCTTGCAGATTTTGTTTCTCGCACTTTGCACTGTGATAAAAAATAGGTCAAGCTGCTTTCAAAATTCCCTTGGAAAATAGATCAAAACCTTTTCTGAAGCCACAAAAATGCACCAATGTGTTGAGTTATGATAGGAGAGCATGGTTGAAAAATGGATTTGCATGAATTAATCAGGATTAAAAACTGTTAATAATCAAAGTAGCTCATTCAACCCATTTTGAAAACTGCTCCCGTCAGACCCAATCAAAACTCATCAACTTGCTTTTTTGTAAAAATATCAGATCTTTGTCTGGGAAGTTGTAACTTTAGGAATCAGTTCATTTGGGATCCACGAGCATGTGTGCATAATGATTTTTCATCAATCTTCTTCTTGTGCAAAATACAAGGTGTCAAAACTGCCTTCTGTGAGATTTTTTTTGGAAATGCCAATGTCAAAGTTGTGTAAAATCAGTTTAGTTTCAACTTTGAAAAAATATCAAATTAGGTGCTACGATACTAAAAATTTGCATGGAAGTACACTTTTGCGAGGAGAATCCAAGGAATCAATTGGTTTGTCATGTCGATCTTTCAGTTGCTTAATACTAGCTTCCAAAGATGGCTATTTTAGTAGATTTAAGACTATGTAGACAACAAACCTCCATAGGACCCTTCAACTTGACCTTTCAAAACCTTGTCAAAACTCATAATAGGAAGTTGAAACTGGGTGGAGATACTCACATATGGTTGATAAACATGTCTACAAAGTGATTTTGCTTGGAATTACACTAACTTCATTTTATATTTTTCAAAGTAGGTTACTGGAGTGGATTTTACACTTGTGTTTCTAAGTGCTACAATCAAACTTTTCATCATGGCACCTTCAAATTTTGGCAAAATTTGAATGTTCCAACAAGTTTCATAGTTGGAAACCTTGGAAGCATCTATGAATGCACCTAATAAGTATTAGCATCTAGTCATGGTTTCTGGAAATACATTCTTGTGGGTAGTAACACAACACCACCTAATTAGTCGAGTGAAGCTTATATTCCATAAATAATCTATCTACTGGAATATGTTGTAAATGTTATCTACTGCCATTACTCATGGTCCACATGCATAGAAATGTCATATACTCAAGGATATCTCTTGATAGGAATCTAATGAGTTCCAACATCATGAGATGAATAAATAAATAGAAACAACCAGAACCTTTTCTAAAGTAACTACTAAACCCTTTAACAATACTAATGACTCCATTTGATCGATTCATTAGCATGATGTAATAATCTAGATTGCAAGGATTACAAGCTAAAGTTGATGTAGGAGAATCCAGTGGTGTAGAGCAATCTTGCATCACCCAAAAATATTGTTTTCTTTATTATCTTTAGTTGTTTTGATTCCTATGTTGGCACTTAAGGGGTGTAAGATAGTCAGGCATCAAAAATAGCAAAAAATGGGTATTTACTATTTTTAGTAAGTCAACCTAAATGGGCTCATATGGATGTGAAAATTTACCCCAAAGAGAAAAAAAGAAAAACATTTCTGGTCATGAAAGAATCACCTCAATGCCTTGCATGATTTGGGAGATATTAAAGTTTATGTCTCAAGAAATTTCTCCAATGCAGCTTCAATTTCAAATATTAATACTTTAGAGGCCCAGAAATAGGTCCTAAAGCTATCTTCGAGAGCTTTCCAATGATATGCAATGATAGCAAATCAGACACCCAAATCAGAAGTTATGGCCCTGCGAAGTTGACCCTCTAAAAAGCGAATTTCATTAAAATTTCTTCCTAGGCCAGGAATCAAATAGTTGGACATTTAGCACCAAACAAAAAGGAAAGTTGAAATTTCTAAAGCATTCTAGGGTGGTTAGTGGGTAAAATAAAAAGGATTAAGGGGTTGTAGAAGGTGGCTCCAATAGTGCATATTTTGGGCTCCAAATAATATATTTTCTTTCTTGAGTTGATTATGTTGTAATGAATCAAGCTCATGAGGCTGTAGCATGTAGGTTTTGAATCTATAATTTCATTATCTAAAAATAATTGAAAGTGGGTTATTTTTTCTCACATCTTATTTGTTGGTATTTATTGTTGTGATTTGTGTGGTTTCAGGAAGCTTGGCCCTCATCAAGTTGTATCAGAACAAGAGTTCCTAAGCTTGTAATAGAGTGCCAAACATGAGCTAGTTGCAATAAGATCTGTGAGTGTGGGTTGATTTCAAGATGCCTCCAAGACATTCCCAGCATGGCTAAGCTAAAGGCCGAGGTGGTGGAGGGAGAGATCCACCTAGAGATGAAATCAAAGCCCTTAGAAGATAATTATAAACCTTATAGCAAGAGGTTCAAAGAAGAGATGTGCAACAAGACAAAGATGAAAGTGAAAATGAAACAGAAGAGGAAATGGGAGAGGAAGAGCAGGATCCCATGGATCCTGGAGAAAGAATATTGATACGATCAATCTCAACAATTGGGAAGAGACCCAAAATGGAGGTTTCAACTTTCAGTGAGAGTTTGAATCCTAAAGAATTGATCAATTGGATCAATGACATGGAGGATTTTTTCAAGTTTTAGGAGATTGAAGATTCGCATAAAGTGAGGTTTTCAAAGAAAAAATTGAAATTTCACGCCAGTATATGGTGGAAAGAGGCCTAGTTAGAAAGAGGAAGACAAGGGAAGGATAAAATTTCCTAATGGTACATAATGGTGTCAAATTTGAACAAAATTTTTATTCTAATTGATTACAAATTGCAATTTCTCAAGAAGATGCAGAGCTTGAGGCAAGGAACAAGTATAGTGAAAGAATATATAGAGGAATTTCTCGAAGTCTTGATTTAGACAAGACATTTTGAGGTGAATAAGGAGAAAGTTGCTTGTTATATTAATGGGTTGAAGCCAAGCATATAGGAAGAATTGGAATTGGTAAGAATGACCACCATTGAGGATGCTTATTAGTTTTCTCTAAAGGTTGAAGAACAACTGAACAAGAGGTTTGAGAAAAAAATAATGAGGTGGAGGTCGTGGAGCAAAGACTGGTGGATGGTCATATGGAGGTCAAAATGAAGATTAAAAGAAGGGTGAAGGTGATAGTAGAAACCAAAACTAGAAAGGAGCTAACACCTACCATCCTCGTGATAAGAACAATGGAGACCACAAAGGAAGAGGAAGATCTGGACAAGGACCGAGAAGAGGAGGCTTTTGTGAAACCTATTTCCAGTTTAGAGAAGAAGGACATAGAGCCTATGAGTGTCCTCAACATCAAGGAAAGAAAAATAGAAGATCTGAGGGTAATACATGTGTTGCACATGTAGACGAAGATGTTGAGTCTTCCCATTCTAAGGATGTTGAAAGAGGAGAGGTTCTTGTAACTAGAATACCCTTGTTGAATGAGGAGAAGGAACCAACTCAAAAGAAGAATTTTTTCCACACCAGATGTTAGTGTGAAGGTAAAGTTTGCAATGTTATTATTGATGGAGGTAGCATTGATAACCTTGTTTCAAAAGAAATGGTTAGTAAGTTTTGTTTGTAGAGAAGAAGGCATCTCAACCCATACTGGATTGCTTGGTTGCAGAAAGACTATAAAGCCTTGGTAAATGAACAATGTTTGGTAAAGTTCAGGATTGGAAATTACCATGATGAGGTATTGTGTGATATTATTCCTATGGATGTTTGTAATATGTTGTTAGGAAAATGGTGTTAGTTTGATCAGTGAGCAGTATATGATGGACATCCCAACACTTATTATTTGAAAAAGGATGGGGTTCATCATAAGTTGAAGCCCTTGAAAGAGGTAGAAAAAAAGGTATGCAGTAATGTAAGAATTTTGGTTGATGGAAGAAATTTCCTAGAAGGTATGAACCATGAGCATATGTGTTTTGTATTGATCCCTAGAATTGGCAAAGAAGATACTAGGGTATGTGCAGGATCATGATGGGCCAAAAAGTGGTGATATGATGGGTATGTGGTTGAAAAATTTTTTTTAACCCAAAATTGATGAAATGAAAAGGGTTTTTAAAGGATATTCTCAGCTTTCCACCAATATAAATTATGCTATACTTTGAATTTAATAAATAAATATTATTCATTTTCTATTTGAATTACAACTAAAGTCCTAATCGATAGGCTGATTGAAAAAAATATATACCTTTCAAATGGAATCACATTTTTTTAATCCAATACATGTGTCACATTCTATGCTTCGCGTACTATAGGATTCAAAAAAAAAAAATTGAATTTCATGAAGTTTTGACCAAGTTAAGGTGGTCAGATGAGTTTTTATATTTTTTAAAAGTTGTAATAAAAATTCATAATTAATTATTTAATTGGAAAAAATTACAAAAATATGCATCACATCCGGACATGAGTCTTCTACTTATATCTAAAATCTTATAAAAAAAATATTATCATTTTATTGTGGTTAGGGTGGTCAGCAGACACCTACTTCTTATTTTTTCCCTAAAATTTAAGTACTACTGCATTGAAATTTCAAATTTTCACCAAATAGATTTTTTCTTTTTTTAAATAAACCTAGTAGTTTACAAACTACATTCAATTTTCTACAAATTCTATTCTTACATATTTTTGAAATAATATAGATAACTTATTCAAATTTTTATGTCAAGTTTCCTAACTCTGATTTTTCTGATTTTTTTGCCACTTAAGGGCCTATTTTTTCCATAATGATCCTGCACATACCCACTACTAAGGTACTTGTAGAGGTTTCGGCTTTTTTAAATGAGTTTCTATCTATTATTTATGATTACGTACCTAAATTTTTGCCTCTAGTAAGAAAGATTAGTCATCAAATGGACTTGATTCTTGGAACCAGTTTTCCTAATAAGGAAGCTCTTCGTATGACTCTAACAAAGAGTGAAGAGCTGAACAGACAAGTGCAAGAGTTGTAGTAGAAGAGATTGATCAGAGAGATTTTGAGTCCATGTGTATTACTTACAGTACTAGCACCAAAGAAAGATGGGGAATGGCGAATGTGTATAGATTCTAGAGCCATCAACAAGATCACCATCAAGTATATATTTTCTTTGCCAAGAATGAATGACATTATGGATTATTTGAGTGGAGTTGAGTACTTCATGAAGATAGAATTGAAGATTGGATATCACCAAATCTAAATTAGGAAAGGAGATGAATGGAAGAGAGCCTTTAAAACCAAGGAGGGCTTGTACAAGTGGTTATTCATGCCATTTTGGATAACCAATGCATTGAGCACATTTATGCAGCTTGTGAATGAAGTATTGAAAGAATTTCTAGGAAAATTTGTTATTGTTTATTTGGATGATATTTTTATTTTTAGTAAGACATTGGAGGAGCACTTGCTGCATATCTGAAGAGTTTTTGAGAAGCTAAGGGAGGAGAAACTGTTGATTAATTTGAAGAAATGTAGTTTTGTGAAGAGAGAGTTGGTGTATCTGGGATTTGTTGTCTTAGTAGAGGGTCTTAAAATGGATCCAGAGAAGGTGAGAGCTATCATTGAATGGCCTACCCTAAGGAATGTTATAGAGGTAAGATCATTTCATGGTCTAGCAAGTTTTTATAGAAAGTTTATTAAGAATTTTAGTAGTATTTGTGCACCTCTAATTGAAGCGATGAGAAGGGATAGAAAATAGTTTAAGTGGACTATAGGAGCAGCCAAAAGTTTTGATATATTGAAGAAGAAATTTATAGAGAAACCTGTTTTGGAACTTCCATATTTCAATAAGGTCTCTCAGGTAGATTGTGATGCTACTAGCACTGCCATAGGAGTTGTTTTGAGTCAAGAAGGTAAGCTTGTTTCCTATTGTAGAGAGAATTTGAATGATGCTAAGAAGAAATACTTTTCCAATGATCATGTTTTTTGTGCTATAATTCAGGCTTTCAAGAAATGGAGACACTATTTTTTCCAAAAGAAGTTTTTTTTGAACCATAGATTTTTGTAGGGATAAGCACTCTTACACTTCTAGGGTTTCGAGCCTAAAAGGAGTGAGGAATGCCAAAAATATAGGGTGTTCACTCAAGAATAATGCAACTATGATTGAAATATGTCTAAATGGAAATATCTAAATGTTGAAGAATGATAAAATATATTGATTATTAAATGAAAACTAAAGAAGTGCAACTTGTTTGAAAACATAATGATGTATGCAAGAAAACCTGAGAATGCAAAAAAATAATAACATAAATGGATAAGACACTGAAGAGGTGGACCTAGAAACTAGAATGTGATTCAAAGGATCTTTGGAATCCTACATAAATTATTGTTGAACCAACTGGGACACTTATGCTAAGCTAGGCAACTTAGTCTTGTTTCAAGGAAATTCTATCGAAACAAGTTTTGGGAAACTAGGTATCCAAATATATAAAAATCACTTTCCAGGCCTGGTAGTGGGATGAATTCACCATAGATGGTGACTTAGTCCACTTGTTAATCTTGGGAAACTCAAGACAAGAAATTGTAGTAATCAATCTGTACTTCTATTCCTCATAAATCTTTGGATCTGAATCTGCAGAATCTGGTCTATAGGTGATCTCCAAGCTTCTTTCAGAAATTTGTTGACTTTGAATGGCTTTGATGAATTGATGACACCTTTTAACACCTTTCTCTTTGAAAAATATAAATACAAGAACTACAAAACACACATGCAAAGAGGGGGAAAAGGGTTAAGGGTTAGAGAATAGGGGTTTTCCTTGGTCAAACCTTAGTTTGGTAATCAAACCCTTGAAAATGAAATAAAATGAAAAGAGAATGATGAATGAACAACATGAAATGTCACAAATCACCAAACCCTTGAGGTAGAAATATGAAGATATGCAAGTAATAGCTCCAATATGCTTGAGAATGCTTAATTGAATGAATGCTTGAGTGCTTGAATGAGTGAATGAAGGGATATGATTGCTTGAAAATGAATGGGGCATGAAATGAGAGAGAAAACCCTATATTTATACAAAATTATGTAAAATTTCCCAAAAATACAACATCACAGGCAGACCTCGGGGCTAAGAGAATAATATCCTACAAGAATTTTGAAATAATTTTGATTTTTGAACCTACTGGGACTAAGTCGCCCCTATTGGTGACTTAGTCCCACTTAAGCATTTTAAGTGGGTGTAAGGTATTAAAGTGTATTAAATGATGTTTAATGGTATTATTCTCAAAACTATACTTAAGTAAGGCTGCTAAGTGTATTAAGGGGTCATTTAAACATAAGAAAGGGTCAAATTATTGATGACAAACCTAGAAAAGTGTGAAAGTTTTTTACAACACTTTACAACACTTTGAAATAAGACTTGGTAAGTGATAAAAAGGGTTCATTTAAGTGAATTATAGTAAAAAGATCCTAGAAATTGTGAAAATGTGTTACAATACTTCACAACACTTTTACAAGGCATCATAAAGTTCTTAATGATTTACAAAGACTCAAGACCTAATGTGAATATGTTGACCACATTACAACATTAAATCAGGGAAAACTCAGCCAAAATGTCTAGGGATACATTGTTTATGCTACATTTATCCCCCACTTTAGTGAGAGGATGAACTTGCTTAAAACTCACACTAAAGTAGCCAAACATGAATATCAAGAGAGATACAAATGCACATAGGCTAGTAAGATGAGACAACAACAATCAAGATCCCAAGGAAAACCAAACATGTGAAAGTGATGATGAAAAAGAAAGCAAAGAGATAGAGAATTGGATCAAGCTTTGATCATTTTTCCAACCCATTGTGGATCAAATCTAGGTTTTTTGTCTAGAAAAGAAAATACACACTCACTCTAAGGCAACATAAATCATAGCCATTCACTGGGTGAGAAGTCCTAAAAGGTGAGAAATATACACTCATGGTTGGTATGCACTCACACACACACAAGGGGCTATGGGGAAATTCAAGTCTTGAAATGGGTTTCCCGCTCAACCATATCAAAGTTATACCTCCTAATAACTTTATTAAGGAACCACAAAAGAAAATGACTTTTTGAGTTTCATGAGACAAGCAAAGCTTTGTATGCTTAGAAATCATTAACAAATAGGATGGCACCATAGGCATGCAAGTTGTGTTATGCAAGGTGGCCATATAACAAATGCAAAATTCAAAATGCAAAGAATGTTTAAAGGATTCTTTCTTAGTTCATGTGAGGTATTTAACTTAGGGAACATTGTGTCTAATGTCTCTAAAAGAGGATCGATCAAAGAATAGAAAATTCACAACTTAGGGTATGTAGTGTGTCACATCAAGCCACTAAGAGTAATTTAATGTTCTAATATATCTCACACTCACGAAGTACATAAGACCCAATGTCATCCAAAAAATGACAAACACATTATATGAAGTAAGAAGGATGCACTAAGAACCAATGAAAAAGGAAACATGAAAAATAATAATGCCAATGTATGTCCCCACTTTAAAGGAATTGCTACACTGTGTACTATGAGAAATTACTTTAAAGTAGCAAATTAAAAATTCAAACAAGAAGGAAGGAATGAGAGCCAACTAGGAAATCCCTATGCCAAGTCATATGTTTCCAAGTAAGGCTACATCATGTGAGAGAAAAAGAAAAGGAAAGGGGTTTCCCCCAAAATGAAAACACCAAACATATAAGGGATCTACAGATTTGGTGTTAGTATGTTCATTGCTACAATGTGTAGACACCTAAAAATGACCTAGGCCTGCAAGCTCTATTTTTACCACTTTCGTCCTAGCATAATTAAGACATTTAATTATGTCCTTGGTCCATATTCCACTATTGATTAAATAATTCATAATTATTTAATTAATTCATGTCAGTTATTCTTCATGATTATTAAATAAATAAATTTTATTTATTTATTAAATACGTCATTAATTGTCTAAGTCTTTCTTTAATTAAATAAATTTCTTAATTTATTTAATTCCCTCTTCTGCATTTAATTCTTATTGATTATTAAATAAATGAATTTCATTTATTTATTTAATACGTCACTGATTGTCTTAGTTAAATAAATTGATTAATTTAATTAATTAGTCTTATCTGCTAAATTAAATAATTAAATTTAATTATTTAATTGCAATTTGATATTCCTCTCATTTTAAATAAATTAAATTATTTAAAATGTCATTGCAATCTTAATGTCAGTCCTTTTTGATAAATAATCTGAAAAAGATTATTTATTATCTCTCAAAATCCATACTTTGAATTATTTTAATTTGAATTAGTAATTAATCTTCCAAAAATCAAGCAATCGGGCAGATTCTTGATTTTCCAAATCTTATCCTCAGTCCAAATCTTATCTCTTTGATTTTTCGAATCTGGCAAATCAGACAATCTTATCTTGATTTTTTCGAAAATCTTTATTTCTAATTAATTTGTCTCATTTATTCTCCACCGTCAATCTGATTTTATTTTGACCGTGCGATTAAGGATGTTGCCCTAACCCTAATTAGGGATTCTCAGGCTTAATCTGGATCGTTCATTTCATCAATTTATCTCGTTCGTCCATTCGAAATGGCCTTTTCTATAAAATGCCATCTTCTTCTCATTTTTCGAAGACACGAATAGACACATGCTGACATTTTGCGTAATTACTATAGGCATTCATTTACTTTCACATATTTTGTCATAGGCAATTGTATACTAATTTTTATAGGCATTTGTTTTAGGCATAGGCATTGGCAATAGTCATAGGCATTTAGATTTTGAGTAAATCCTTCAAAACATGCTTTAGTCTTGTCATTCGTCATAGTTGCTCATACAAATATGAGGGCATCTTCATTTACTGCAAGCTAGGAGGTGTAACGAAGGTCAATCATGGAAGATGGAGATTCTTGGTAATATCATTCCTTTTGTTTTCATCATTTTGCTTTGTACTTCATTATTTCAATGGATTTTAGTGTTATTGTGTTAACAATCTAACAATTTGATTTTTCCCTTGATTACACAATGTTTTGTAAAGAGCTCAGAATAGTCATCATCCCCCAAATACATAGAACTAGAAGAATGACACAAAGAGACCGAAAAAAAAAAGAAAAAGAAACTTTTTGGATCAAAATGGAAGAGACATGAGGTGTCTCAACACTTTGCATCATCCCCAAAAGGAAAACACAAAACAAATGTGAAAAGAGAAAAGGAAAAAGGAAAAATGGAAAAAGAAATCCTTTTGGGTCAACATGAACGAAACATTTTGGTCTCAATTCCTTGCATCATTCCGAAAAGGAAAAAAAAATAAAAAGGAAAAGAAAAATGAGGGGAGGGGCCTTTTGGGTCAACATGGAAGAGACATAGGGTGTCTCAATACCTTGCATCATCCCCAAAAGGAAAACAAAAAACAAAAGCAAAAAGGAAAAAGATGCACGACATATAGAAGAATGGAGGTACAAATAGAGGAATGCCACAAAGAGAGAACATCAAATAGAATATCATAGGGGAATCATATTACACACATTCAAAATAAAATTAAAAAAAACAAAATGCAAAAGACTAGTAAGGTAAATTTGATTCAACCATCTAACAAGTCATCTTCCTCCCAATCATGTTCATTGAATTCAAAAGGAAAATGACTGGCTAAAGGGATTAGAGCAAGTGCCAAACTAGATGAAGTACCAGGTTCATCACTCTGCATAGGAGATATCTCAGTTAAGCTTGTAGACAAGGAAAACAATGTGTTTAATTCATTATGTACTTCTTCGTCAATCTTAGTTGTTTCCTCATCGTCATCCAAGTTAATCACAATAGGAGGATGAATGATAATACCTGAGGAATAGTGCATCGCTTGTTGTGATTGTTGTATTGGATCACTTTGTGGTAGTTGGGGAGGAGTATTGTCATGCATTGCTTCTACCAAGTGTGAATTTTGATTTTCTTTGTTTACTTCTTCATGTAATTTATGAGCAAGGGCTCGACATCAATGCCTACACTCCCTAGCACCTCTATTTTGTTTCATTTGATTTTGAAGTTGTGTGGGTGTAAGAGTGGGTTGGTCAACCATAGGTTACTTTTCTTCCCTAAGATGAGGAATGGAAGGGACCATAGGAGGTTAGGCATCTACTTTCTCTTTTGCTTTGTAAACTTGTTTTACTCAAGGTGGCATTATGGGGTTGTTTTCATTGTCTTTGGGTCTATTGGACAATGTAGGTGAAGTTTTTATGGTTGGTTGATCTTGATTGTTTGGTTCTTGTTTAGGTTGTAGAATTGTTTCATCTATGATGGGAGTTTCAGAAGTGGATGGTGACATGTTTCAAAGAGATAGTTCTGCTATTTTCTTTGCTTTAAATTTTTGGTAAGCAATGAAAAAGAAATCTTTTCGAGGCATTATAGGTTCCATGGGCTCAAGCCAAAAGGATTCTAAGGAAAAGTTTCCTTTGGAAGATAATGGGTTAAAGATGTTATGGTGGATAGTGAATATGTCATTTTCAAATGGAAACTTTAAACATTTATGAATAATCAAAGGGACAACATTCATTGAGTGAATCCATGGATGGCCTAGCCTCAAACAAAACTAGTCTGACTACAGGATGATGGAGAATGTGACATCTAATGTTTTTGGTCCTATCTGTAATGAAAGGATGATCAATCCTATCATAGGGAAATCAAAACCATTATGCATCTTAATCCATTCTTTCGGTTTGTCATAGTCATCTTTATAAAGATTATGTAATTCTAAAAATTCCCTAGTGATCATGTTCTCTCCATAGGTGGGATCTATTAATATCTCATTAGTGGGCTTATCATAGATATGAATATCTATGTAAAAAGAAGCATCAGGTAGCTTTTTGAGTATATCCTTAGAGGATAAATCAATATCAAGAATGTTCTTAGGTTGGCCCTTATGAGGGATAGTGTTTATCACACCTAACATTTCATCCATACAATTAACATGTGTAATATGTGGAAGAGGATTGTGTTGTTCATCATTTGTATCAACATTCATCACATCACTCTTTGAAGTTTCACAAGCTTTGGAAAATGAAATATTATGTTGAGGCATGGGATCGATGAAAATTTGTAAATTTTTATTTGAAGGGGCAATAGACTTATTGCTTTGATCATTGACACCTACAATGGATAGACGACTGGAATCAATGATGTCTTGCACAAGATGTTTAAGATGCTTACAATTCTCTGTGTCATGTCCATTTTGGAAATGGTAATGACAATAAGCATTGGATTTGAATTTTAGAGGTAAAGGCTTAGTAGGATTAGGTGTTGTAATCATAGGCAAGGTAATCATTTGTTGTAAAAGTTGAGTCATTGTGTTATGAAGGCTATCAGGTAAAGGTGTGAAATGTCTTCTCAGATCTCCATAACTAAAGGGTACTATGGGTTTAATAGCTGCTACTTGGTTTTTGATAGTTGGAGTTGGTTATGGAGGAGGGGGATTGAATTGCAAGAACTCTTTTTTTTTCTAAATGGTTGGGAATTTTTTTGGTTGGCATGTTTAGATTTCTCAGCTCGACCAGAAGTGGAATTTGTATCTTGACTACTAATTCAATTGTGATAATCACAAAGGGTAGTACATAGGTGCATGAAGGAGGGGAATTTCATCATGGTCAACTTGTCTTGAATTTTACTTTGAAAGTTTTCAATTAACATCTTTTGAAGATGTGGGTCAAGAACCTTGACATCAATTTGGGAATAAATCAACTCATTGTGTGAGATAAAATCAATTATCTTTTCCTCCTCATGTTGCTTGCATCTCCTCAAATTAGCCAAGGTGTTCTAGGGAGTCATATGAACTTGGAAATGATTTATAAATGCATCAACTAGTACATTAAATGAATGAATTGAATTGTTCGATAAAGAGGAAAACCATTCCAAGGTAGTGTCTTTTAAAGTCCTAGGAAACAATTTTGCTAACAATTTACCATCAAGGACAAAGTCACTACATAAGGAAATATAGGCATTAACATGGTTAGAAGTATCTACCTTCCCTCCATATTTCTCAAATCTAGGCATCTCTACTCCTTGTGGCATCAGTGTTTGCAATATTTCCAAAGATAGTGGGTTGCTTTGAACATAATATGTGGCTAGTCCATTATGATTTTGGTTTATGGTGGAGATTTTCTTTTGCATGGATGAAACAGTTTGGAAAAGTTGTGTTATGAGAGGATCGGTATAGGTGGTATGAGGTGGAACTGAAAGTGGTGACAGAGTGTATGTAGTAGTAGGACAAGTGAATGGAATGCTTATAGGTGGTAATGTGGTAGAAGATGGAACATGTGATGCCACATAGGAATTAGACATGCTAACAGGAATACTTGAGGAAGAATCACATTACTAATGAGTTGCATTATTGTTGCAACTTGGGGAGTGGTATAGTTAGGAATTGAGGCTACCATTTAAGAGGGGGGAATTTTTGAGAAATCAATGTACTATTGTAGCTTAAAACTTGTAACCTATGACACTATAGATATAATTAAGTGTTCTTTGTCACAATTCTTTGTGTATGATTTAAATGTTTAGATAAATTTTACCAAATGTAGAAAGAGACAAAAGATTGTAGAAAAATAGTACAAGAAGATATAAGTGACACAACATATATCTAGAGAAACCCTTTCAGGAAAAAACTCCACCAAAATTAATACTACCTATATTATTTAACCTTAGAACAAGATTACAATTACACTGTATTAATCCTTGATTGATATACTTCCTTGCCTTCAACAATCCTTCTTCACAACCTACAAATAATATCTAATAGAGCTCTCTTCAACTTGATGCAATTAATAGACAATTATGAGCATTGTAAACTCTAAAGAGTTGTTCAAAAAAATATCATAAAGATCCTCACAAAAACATACACCTAGATTGGGCAAGTAGAGTTCCACCATGTGATCTAAAGTCAAAACAAAGTCTTCCTCAATTTAGACTGAACACTTAATTGAATGTTGGTCAAGAAAATTTCTTGCAATGTTCACCTCAAAGTTAGTTCCCAAGAATGGGCCCACTTGACCAAGCTTTGTAAATATCTTCTCATGCAAAAGGTGTTAACTAAAAGATGCCAAGTTGGGCACCCAAGGTGGTCTGAAGTCAATCTTAGTTAACTGAAACATATCTCTCCACCAATTCATGAAAAAAATATGCATGATTGATCATCCCCACTTAACTAAAACTATCCACTTGTTATCTATCATGCAACTAAAGTCATTAGTCATGAAACTCAATTCAAATCAAGTCAACTACATGCAATTGAAGATAACTGAACCATAACTAAACTAAACTAAACTAAACTAAACTAAACTGAATTGAACTGAACTAAACTGAACTGAATTGATATTGAACTAATAGTGCCACTCCATAGTAACTATCAATCCCTAATTTTTAGGATCAAAACATGCATTACTAAAGTGTTATCAATCCTCCAAATAGTTAACTGAAGCAAGGAGGGTCCCACCTTCCATGTGGGCATCCCATGTTCTCCTCTTTTGTAGGAGGTATTCTTGGATGTCCCCACATGTTCCAATCATTTAGGAATAATTACAAATGTCAATTTTCATTTTCATTTCATTCAAATTTAATCTCTTTCTAATCCTAGTGGTGGTGAACACTTTCGAAGGACTTAGGAGATACATGAAATATGTTTAGGATTGCAATTAAATGGAATCCTATTCCCAACATTTTTCCACTTTACATTATGCATTGCAATTATTCTAAAAAAGGAATCATTATTATAAATCAAGTACAGGACTCAAGGCCAATGGCCTTCTTACACCAAGAGAACTTATCTATAGGAACTAGTTTCGTAAGACAATCTACAACATTGATCAAAGTGTCAACTTTCTCAATTAATACCTCCCCACTCTCAACCATTTCTTGTACAAAGTGATACTGAACATGAACATGCTTAGTATGAGCATGATACATAGGATTTTTGGCTAAACAAATAGCACTCTCACTATCACATTCAAGTCTAGTTTGCTTTCAATTAAAACCAATACCCTTCCCAAGTCTCTATAACCAAATTTCCTCTTGAGAGGCATGTATAGCAGCCTTGTACTTTTCTTTTGTGTTGGAAAAAGCAACTGTGGGCTGCCTCTTACTCATCCAACTAACAGCTCCAAAAAAAGTAAACACATAGCCACTTGTCGACTTCTGACTATCCAGGTCTCCTACCCAGTCTAAATCAACAAAACCCTATATGTCCAATGATCAAATGATAATATCAATTTATCATTAGCACCATGATAAAACAAATAGTAATCATATGTACGACGTAAATATCTAAACACCCTCTTAACATAATTCCAATGTTCTTTACCAGGGTTAGACATAAACCTACTTAGAACTCCCAGTGCTTGGGCTATATCTAGTCTTGTACAGACCATTGCATACATCAAACTACCAACTGCACTAGCATATTGAATTTTAGACATTTCCTCATGATCAAAATCTGATTTAGGACCCATGTCTAAACATAACTTTGTGCCAATTGGTAAAGGAATATTAGTTGGTTTACTACCATACATGTTAAACCATTTTAAAATAGTATCAACATAGTTTCTTTGACTTAAGCAAAGCTTTTTGTTACCTCTATTTCTTATGATCTCGATATCAAGGATATATTTTGTAGCCTCTAGATCTTTCATCTCAAACATGCTAGAGATTTATGCTTTCAATTCTTTGATCATTACCTTGTTGTTACCAATAAACATGTCATCAACATATAAGATAATAATCAAAAGTTGATCATCAATATATTTTATGTAAACACAATGATCTTCCTTACTCCTAACATAACCAATTTTCAATGAAAAAGCATCAAACTTTTGGTACCACATTCTAGGTGATTATTTGAATCCATATAAATATATATTTAACCTACAAACTAATAATTCTTTTCCTTTTACAACAAAACCATCAGGTTACCTAATATAAATCTCCTCATGAAGATCCCTGAGTAAGAAAGCAGTTTTCACATTCATTTTCTCTATCTCAAAATCATAAGCAACAACAATAGATAAAAAGAATCTAATAGAAGTTAATTTAGCAATAGGAGAGAATTTTTCATTATATTCAACTCCCTCTCTTTGGTAGTAGCCCTTGGCTACTAATCTAGCCTTATACCTTTCAAGATTACTATCTACTCCAATTTTCATTTTAAAGATCCATTTATTACCAATCGTCTTTCTTCATTTGGGAAAGCTCTCAAGATCTCATGTGTCACAAGTATCCAAGGAAACAATTTCCTCATGCATAGCTTGTGACAAAATCTTGTTCTCATCTGAAGACAAAGCTTCCCTGTAAGATCTAGGTTCATCCTTAGTAATCATTAAAGAAAATATACAACAGAAATCAAGTGGGCTATACCTATCAATGGGATTTTGGTGTCTTGTGGATCTTCTCAAATAAGGTTATTCTGGTTCCTCAATATACTCATCATGAGCATCTATCTTAGAACTCTGTGAACTCTCCTCATCCAATCCATCCAATTTTTCTTCAACATGTGCATCTTCATGCTTCTTAGTATTTGTCTCTATAGACATCCAAATTTGGACACTTAATTTATCTAAATTTATCACTTTTCACCTAAACATCCTCTTATCCAAGTTAATTAAGTAATGTTACTATTATTTAATTAATATCCTTAATTCTGCAAAATCCCTAAAGTATTTAATTAATAATTAAATACCTTACCCTCCTTAATCCCCTTTTCATCAAATGAATTAAATAAATATTACATTTATTTAATTCCTCACATGTCATTTTCATCTAATTCTAATCCATCCCCTAATCTCTTCATTAAGGATGTGCACATGCCTAATCCTTGATTAGGATGTGTCACATCCTCCAACTTTTGCAAGTTGGCTTCTAATCCTCATTAACCCTTAATTATCCTCTAATTACTAATTACTTAAATCTAATTAGTATCTTGGTCAACTCTCCCCATCCCCTAAGGAATTTTTAATTCCTTTTATTCACCCTAGGTTCCCCTCTTCCCCATGTGAATTTTTAATTCAAATTTTATTCCTTCTAGAATCTTTGACTTGTCACATCAAGTCACATGTGACAAACTCCCACCTTTCTGGAGACCCTCTCTTATCCAATAGATTTTCCCAAGCATGAGAATTTTTAATTCACATTTATTCCTCCAAGGAATCTTCTCATCTCCCAATGTACTTCCAAGGTACATGTCCTTCCTCCACATGATGTACCTCCTTTCCACATCACCTACACATCATCTCACCCTTAGCCATCTCACAATCCACATGTCAAGATGTGAGAGCTTGTGAGTCCTCAACTCACCTTATCCCTTCATCTTGGCCTTGTTGGATAAATCCCAACCATTGAATTCTCTAGAGAATTCAAGTTTCTCTATAAATACCCCATCCTCTAAGGCATTTGGGAGACTTAGCCATTTTGCAACTAAATGCTGCCATTTTGTGCACTCATCTAGCCATCAATTTCATCCATTTTCATTTGCATTCAAGCACATAGTCAAACCTTGCATTTATCCATATCAAGAGCCATCAAGGAGCACACAAAGTAAATCAAAATCAAGGGCCAACCAAGGATTTTTCAACTGTAAAAGGGAGGTATATCTATTTAGCATCATTTTACACTTTCTCTTTGCATTTACAAATTCCTTAGGCTAATATTGAGGTGTTTCTTTACGTTTTTCTATTGCATTTTAGTTGCATAGAATAGGTTAAACATTTTGATATCACATTTCTGGCATGCCTAGTGGGACCCACAAATGGGTCCCTCAATTTCACGTTTGTTGTTGTTGAGCTTTTTGCAGGAATACGTAGTAGAAGGGCTATTGCATCCCCTGATTTATTACAGAAAGGCGACTGTGCCCCCCTGATTTACTGTAGAAGGGCAACTATGCCCCCTTAGTTAAACCTTTTGTGCTAACACTTTTCTGCAGAAGGGCGACTACGCCCCCTTGGCTAAACCTTCTATGCTAACACTTTTCTACAGAAGGGCGACTACGCCCCCTTAATTAAACTTTCTATACTAACACTTTTCTGCAAAAGGGTGACTATGCCCCCTTGGCTAAACTTTATGTTCTAACGTTTTCTACAGAAAGGTGACTATGCCCCCTTGGCTAAACTTTTTGTACTAACATTTTTTGCAGAAGGGCGACTATGCCCCCTTGGCTAAACTTTATGTACTAATGTTTTCTGTAGAAGGGTGAGTGTGCCCTAATTTACTACAAAAGGGCAACTACGCTCCTAATTTTCTACAGAAGGGTGACAACGCCCCCTGATTTACCACAGAAGGGTGACTACACCCCCTGATTTACTGCAGAAGGGCTACTGTGCCCCCTAATTTTTTGCAGAAGGGTGACTGTGCCCCTGATTTACATAAAAGGAGACTACACGCCCTGATTTATTGCAGAAGGGCAATTGCCCCCCCTGATTTACTATAGAAGGGTGACTGTGCCCTTGATTTTTTGCAGAAGGGAAACTGCGCCCCTGATTGACTGTAGAAGGGCGACTGCGCCCCCTTGTCACCGTGACGCAACACTTTTTGGAAGGTAAAACTATCATTTTAGCTTCAATTTTTATTGTTTTCAAGTACTAACCCTCTAACACTATTTCTTGCAAGGATATTGGTGTTTTTGCTAACTCTTTGCAGCAATTTCTTGTGTAATTGGCAAGGAACGTGGGAGAAGACAACTAACAGTTGCTTGCAGGGCAATCTGTTTACTCATATTTCTAAAACTATCCTTGTTGTTCTGAGTAATATTCATTGCATGTTGTTTCTATCTTTTTGTGTTACCCAAAGGGGGCATTAGTTTGTTTTCACTTTCCCCTTGCACTTCATGTGAGCCTATGGAGCAGTCGAAAATGATTAGTGCTTTCTTTCTAGTGGGACCTGCTTGGGGATTTCATCACCCCAAGGGATGATTCCAACCACGCATATCGGCGGGGTATATAAAGGGGGGAGAGCAAAAGTTGTACCCCAATCCAGTCGCATCGTAATTGATGGAGCATCGAAGCTAGGGTGATACCTAGATAGATGTGAAGATTTGGTCTGAGCTCTTCAGTACCTCACTGGGGTTCTCGAATCACACTTGTGATGGGTTGGTGTTCATGGTTGTGCCTCATGTACAGAGAGTATATCGAGGACTCTCTAGACACCTTGTGCATCCTAGATTAAGACCACATTGGCCATACCCTTAACACTAATCATAGGATTGTATTTGCTTGAAAGTGTTTTCTTGTGAGAAACCAATAAACTTTTTGACAAATTGGCCTTATTATTGTCATTTTAAAGTCCTTTCCATAGTCATTTTCATCAAACCAAGTCTTTGATTTACTACAGAAGGGCGACTGCGCCCATGATTTTACCACAGAAGGGTGACTGTGCCCCTGATTTTCCATAGAAGGGTGATTGCACCCCTAATTTTCCACAGAAGGGTGACTGTGCCCCCTGATTTTTTGTAGAAGGGTGATTGCACCCCTGATTTTATGTAGAAGGGTGACTACACCCCCGAATTTTTTGCAGAGGGGCGAATTTGCCCTCCTAAAGAGCCAAGATTGCCCCGTTTGGATGTGTTTAGCCTCTGAATCATCATCTAACCATTCCCAACCTTTATCTCATCATCCCAAGCCTCCATTTTTTCATTCTAAACCTTTGAAAACATTTGTTTGGTCATTCTAAATCTCCATTTTATCATCCCAAACCTCCGTTTAGCCATTCCAACATTTGTTTGACTAAGTAGTCTTTCATCCCTTTTTATCCTCCATTTACTTATTTCGAGTAATCTTTCATCCAGTCCAAGCATCCATCTCCTCATTCTAAGAATTTTTCATCCTTTCTAATCAATCATTTACTCGTTTTGAGCTTTCAATCATTCATCCATTCCAAACAATCATTTACCAATTTCAAGTGCTTATTCATCCACTTCATTCACTTTCCCAATCCAATCATTTATTTCCTCAATCTAATTATCTAACATTCCATTCCAATTCTCTGCCTCTTACAGCTTGTTTACCCACTTAAAGAGTCCACAAAGAAGTGGGGCAAATTTTCCCTAAAAAAGGGTGAATCTGCCCCTTTATGAGGGCATAGTCGCCCCAAAAGAGGGAATAGTCGCCCCAGAAGGGGTCACAATCACCCCAGAAGGGGGTACAGTCACCCCAAAAGAGGGCAGAGTCATCCTAGAAGGGGGTACAGTCACCTCAAAAGGGGGTATAGTCGCCCCAAAAGAGGGCATAGTCACCCCAGAAGGGGGCACAGTTGCTCCAAAAAAGGGCACAGTCGCCCCTCTGCACAAAATTGGCAAACAAACATATCCAGTTCCCAAATCGAACTAGTGGAACCAATCCCATCATCTCTTTCAATACAATTATAATTCCAACACTTAGAACATCATTAGAGTCCATACCTAGCATCAAATCATCCATCCCAATCACTTAGACTTCATTTTGAGAATTTTGATTTTTGTGCTAAAACTTCCAAAGGCCATAACTTTTGACTTGGGTGTCCATTTGAGTTGAAATTTTACGGGTGGTTGTATTATGAGATGACATGTGGACCCCATTTCGCCACATTTTTGGGGCCTCAAACTTTCATCTTGACCCTCAAAATCGCAATTTAGTGTTTTTTTCAGTCTCTTGAAAAATCAATTTTGTCAATAACTTAGTATGCATGTCTCAAATCTTGGATATTAGTTGGAAATTCATCCTATCTTAGTTTTGGGTATTTTTTGGGAAAAAATTGGACTCTCAAAAGTACATCCGTGAGGTTTCCAAAAATGGAAAAAATTGACAATTTTTGAAAATTGCCAAATCTGGAAAAATCTGATTGTTAGCACCTTACATTCTTTAAACCCTAGAATTTGGTGTAGAATCAATTCCATCACATCCTCCAACCATTCTAGGCTTCAATTCAATACTAATCTGAGCTTTAATTTAATCCCAATCTGAGCTTAACAAAAACCCTACTATGAGCTTTAATTTAATCCCAATCTAAGCTTAACAAAAACCCTAATATGAGCTTTAGTCATTTCAACCTTTCATTCACCCATTCTAAACATTTTTTCTCACTTTTCAATCATTTTTTTACTTGTTCCGAGTAAACACTCATATAGTTTGAACCTTCATCTATCGTCTCAAACTCTGGTTTAGCAATTCTGATCATTCGTTTACTCGTTCTGAGTAAACCTTCATCCATTTAAAACCCTCCTTTCATCATTTTGAACTCATGTTCTATCATTTTGATCATCCTTTTACTTATTTTGAGTAAACATTCATCCATTTCACGCCCCCTTTCATCATTTTGAATTCTCGTTCTATCATCTTGGTCATTCATTTACTCATTCTGAGTAAACATTCATCCATTTCACACCTTCATCTATCATCTCAAACCCTTGTTTAACCATTTTGATAATCCATTTACTCATTCCGAGTAAACTTTCATCCATTTCAAACCTATTTTAATCATTTTGAACTCTCATTCAATAATTTCGATCAATCATTTACTTGTTCCGAGTAATCTTTCATCTATTCCAAACCTTCATCTTCTCATTCTGAGATTCATTCATCCATTGTGAGCAGTTGTTTACTCGTTCTAAGTAGTCGTTCATCCATTTTGATCAATCGTTTACTCATTTTGAGTATTTGTTCATCCACTTTCTAGCATCTATTTCTCCAATCAAATCATCATTTTCCCCATCCAAATTCCTTGAACTTCATCTTAGGTTATTATCCAAAATAACCTAAGTTTCTGATCTGATCGTCATCATCAACATCCACTTAGTATTGTTATCCATCCTAAGTTAATCATCATTGTCGACCCAATCAATCCATTTTCAATCTCAAAGTGGATTCAGTGCCACAATTTTCTATTTATCCTTTAATCCAATCATTCAGTATCCTACGTCACCTAGGGTAATCTCTGAACGGGGTTTACAGTCCCTTTCATCATCCATCATTCGATCTTATTAATCATTGACCAATCCAATCCAATCCAACCCAACCTGATCCAATCCAATCCAATCTAATCTAATCACATCCCTATCCAATCACCTTCAACCCAATCAATCTACTTCCTTCTCGAAGCAGATTCAGTGTCGTAATCATCCTTTGATAATCAAATCTGATCGTCAGAATCAATCCCATCGCATCATTCGATCATCCTAATTTGAGCTTTAATCCAATCCTAATCTGAGTTTAACCTAAATCCTAATTTGAGCTTTAGTCCATTCCCATCCAAAATCTCTAAACCATCCTCTTTATCCTTTCATCATCATGAATCCTTATCCTCCATCAATAGTGGTCAAGGGAAACCCTAATTACATTGACAACAATAACGAAAGTCTTGTCAATCAAGAGGAATATGGCATAAATTCCCTTGACACTATCATTGATAGTAAGCTTTCTCCACCCACTTTCCAAAATCCAATCACCCCTTCAAGTCATCCTATTATGTCTTCATCCATGCTTAATCATGCTCCTTATGCTACCTTTGACAAGGGATATCCATCACATCCATCATACCATTCATCTACATCATCCTCTTATCCAACACCCTCCTCCTCTTGTCCTAGTTTTCCATCATAATACCCCTATCCTAATCCCCTATCCACATCCTCCTATCTCAATCCTTCATTTGCATATACCCACTACCCTAATCTTTCACACCAATCTAGTCACCCTAATTCTACATTCACACCTTCTTATCCTAATCCTACATTCACAGCAACCTATCCTAATATAACATTCACACCATCCTATCCTAATCCAACACTCAGACCAACCTATCTCAATCTGCCACCTCAATCTTCCCATCCTAATCCACCATCCCAATATCCTTACTACAATCCACCACCTACATGCTCATGTCCTAATTCACCATTCCAATACCCCTATCGTAACCCTTCATCTAATCTTAATCCCCCATCTATTCCCAGTCTTGCATCTAATCCCATTCCCCTATCTAATCCTAATCCACCAATCCATAATCCTTCATCCACTCCTACCATGCCATCTCAGCCTAGAGTATTCAAGTTTCTCACTCCAGAAGTTCTCCAAGGACTCATAACGAAGAAGACGTCTCCCACTCCACACCTTGAAGTTGTGGAATCATGTCATCCCAACCCATCATCCATGATCATTAGTGACGAGACCCTTCTCCACCCAACACCTATCAGTGATGAAACCATCACATCCTCTGAATCCACTGAGCCCCCATCTCCTACCATCACATCCCCTAAATCCACTAAGCCCCCATCTCCTACCATCACATCCTCTGAATCAACTGAGTCCCCATCTCCTACCATCACATCCTCTGAATCCACTGAGCCCCCATCTCCTACCATCACATCCTCTAAATCCACTGAGTTCCCATCTCCTACCATCACATCCTCTGAATCCACTGAGCCCCCATCTCCTACCATCACATCCTCTGAATCCACCAAGCCCCCATCTCCTACCATCACATCATCTGAATCCACTGAGTCCCCATCTCCTACCATCACATCCTCTGAATCCACTGAGCCCCCATCTCCTGCCATCACATCCTCTGAATCCATTGAGTCCCCATCTCCTACCATCACATCCTCTGAATCCACTGAGCCCCCATCTCCTACCATCACATCCTCTGAATCCACTGAGTCCTCATCTCCTACCATCACATCCTCTAAATCCATCAAGCCCCCATCTCCTACCATCACATCTATTGAATCCATTGAGCACCCAACTCTTACCCCAAGAGTCGTCGAACCCATCAATGACACACAAATCCCATCAATTCCTCCCACTCCTATTATTATCAAAATCCATTCCCTTGAGTTTCATGAATCCTCCATCCCTCCATCTTCCCCCCTTGAAGAATCCCTACAAGACTCCATTATCATGCCTCTCGCACATAGGGAGTCATTCCAAGAGCCTAATCCAAAGCATGCTAACATATCCCCTTCTCTAGATCAAGATCCTACCATCCCATCAAGTCCATCTCAAGATCATATTCCCCCATCCCTCCCATCCTATGATCCCCTTGTCATTCAAGCTTCCACCGCTCCATCTCCATTGCATGATCCCACTACCACAAATCTAAATCCTATCATATCCCCTGATCCCTCTCCCAATACCACCCATCCAAATGTTGCTATCCCATCATCTCCCTCTCATGATCCCCCATCATCACCTAAAAATGCTATCCCCACACCACTTGCATATCCCCTTGGCACTCTCACATTCTTCCATGGTGGCCTCCTTGCAGAAGAAAAACACAGTGTATTTACCACCCATCATCCTCCACCTAATAATGGACTTGCATCATGTTTTCAGAATAACATAAATCCATCATGGATTGCATGCTCAAGTAAATGAACTATCAAGGAAAAGGCCTAGGCCTTCATGAGCAAGGTATCTTAGAGCCCATTCAAGTCAAAGAACAAATTTGCATGCAAGGTCTTGGACCTATTTCCCAAGACTCACAATCTAAAGATGTTGGTACACCCTCTAGACATCCTCAATGATCCTCTTCCAAAATAAATATAGGCTCTTTCCATCGCTCCACCAAATCATATGTTGCCATCCCTCCTCCTCTATCATATCGCCTCAAAACAACCGTCCATATTCCTCCTTCATCTGCTCCATCCATTTTGGGTCCTTACATCCCTCCATCTGCCATCTCCAATCCTCCCTCTACCATGCTTATGTTTCCTCTAGGTCCTACATCTATTTTTGGCCCCTATATCCTAAAATCACCTCCTCCATCTCATCCTATCCATCCTTTCATCCATTCATCACCTATCCATCTCATCCATCATAAACATCCTTCTCACATATCCCATAATTAGGATCAACAAAGGCGCATACCTAAACATCCTCCATCTATACATAATCCCCATACTCCTACCTCCATCACTCCACATCATCCATCTCCTCACACCCATCCCATTTATATCAAAAGCACTTTGGATACTAAAGCAAAAAGGCATAAATCCAAACATCCGCATAAATCTAAAGCTCCCCATGTCCTATCTAAAATACATGGTGAAGAGAAGAAAAATCTAAATCCAAATAAAATCCATAAGCCACAAAGGCCCACCAAAACAAATATCAAAACCATGTGGGTCCCAAAGAAAAAAGATGCAATGCCTTCAAATGAAAAATCTATAAGAACATCCAAAGTTTCTAATCCAAAAGCTAGTCATACACCCCTTTCATCTCCTATTTTGGGTCCTTATGTTCCAAAGTTCACCACCCCATCTCCTCGATTATCCACACATTCTCCATCCATTAATCCTCTTATCTTTTCACATCCACCACCACATGTGCTAGTGTTGGTCTTGAACACATCTCCCCATCACATATCCACCCCATCATTCCATCCATACCCTTTGCAACATCCCATCCATTATCCCATGTACCACCCCTCTCAAATCCCTCTAATTCATCCTCTTGCATAATCCATTTATCCTAATAAGGTTGTACTAACATCCAATAGTCGCTTCAAACATGGGCTCTTAAAACCTCGTATGGAACTTGATGCTTGAGTCCTTCATCCATATCCTTATCGCATGTCTTCTAAATCCCCTTATCAACATCCCTATCCTTATCTATTTTCATCCCCTTGCTATCTACAAATCTAAAAAAATCCAAAAATCCAAAAAAAAAAAGCAAACAAAAAAAAATTATCAAAAAAATAAAAAATAAAAAATAGTAAAGAAATAATCTATCCAATGGTGAAAACTTGGCAGACAAGCACCTTGGATAAGTACCATGATGAAAACCTGGCAAATAGACATCATGCGTAAGTCCCCATTTGCACTTGGGGGCAGCTTCCTAATATGCATTCCCTCCATCCACTATGCTTCCTTCCATGCTTCCAGCTATGCACCCATCTTCCTGCTATACCTATCTTCTACATCCTACCATCATACCCCCTTCATCTCCCATCCCTCCATCCTTCTTGTGATCTTGATCAAAATAGAGGAACCTATCTATGCATTCTTTGGACACCTCTTGGTATACATTCTCTTCATCCGTGCTCTATCGTATTCCTTGGTCACCCATCCTATCCTCCTCTAGTTATCTCCTTTATCTTCCCATCCACTCATCTTCTATCCCTAATGCATCATCATATATAACATGTCTAGAGTGGGGGCATCTGCTTCATTTGTGACATAGTCCTTGGAGACATCATTTATCATAACATCCCTTCATCTCCCTATCCATCTATCATAACATCCCTTCCATCTCCCCATCCTTATCTTCGTATCCATCTATCCTAGCATCCCTTTCATCTCCCAATCCTTATATTCCTATCCATCCACACAATCCCTCCCATCGCCCATCTCTATATCTCTATCCATTCTTTCATCTTTATCCTCATCCCATCTCATCCCATTTCAAAATCCCTTATCATTGGTATCTAGCTATAGGCCTCCCTCCATGCAACCCAATGCCATTTATCTAATCGTCATCACTCCTACTTCTCTTCCACATCTTTCCAATCCCTTGTCACTCATCTATCTATCATATCATCCTCCTAGGTCATTTTAATGATTTGGATAACTATCCCATCCCTGAGCTTCATCATCCTATCCAATCCAACAGTCCTATCGTATTGATCCCATCATTTGATCCCCTTATCTAGGGTTATCTCATCATCCATCACTTTTCTTTGGTCCTTTCGTCAAACTATGTTGCCCCTGCACTTTCACATAGGCAGGGTCGATCACTTGATCCACCCCCGGGGCTCTTCTATTGTCTAGTGTCAATCTTTCTACTCTGTCCATCCACTCCTTTATCGTCTATCATCGGTCTTTTCTTTTGTCTCTCCAATTCTTGTCATCCACCATCAGTCTCCATCATCCTCTTTCTAATTTTATCCATGGTCAGTCACCTACCTTTTATCGAACTACGAGGGCTCTGCGCTTTCACGTAGGCAAGGCTAATCTTTGATCGGCCCCTGAGCCCCAAGGTTGCCAGGATGTGTCAGTCTCCTATCTTGTGTCATGTCTCTTGTGTTGTGTCGTCAAGCTATTCCCTTATCTAGCTGGTTCTTAACCAACAAGATCCACTTGTATCATCAAATCCAATCAGTTCCAAATATCCTGCGTCATATCGATCTTTTAGTTTAGTATCCATCATCAGTCTCAACAGGATGCATCCTTCCTAACAGACCTCATCAATCCCATCCATCCCCTTGATCCTATAGCAAAGGACATTTTAAGTTGATTGTGATCTTTTGATGCTTTTGAATTTTCTTTATCATTTACGCTCCCTATCATCACTTTTCATGGTCGCCTTGATCTATCATATCATGGTGTACTTTGACTAGTCAACATAGGGGCATATCTTGATCTTTTCTTTGTTGTTGTCTTCTTGGTTGTCCCACGTAGTACCCACCAAGATCCCTGAGGTCTTGCATTATGCTGGGGCATCCTTGTGTCCTTGTAGTTATTCCAATACCTGGCCTGACCAGAGTCATGGCGACTTTGGGGTATTGAGATAGCCTTCTTGTTTGTTGTGTTTGTTTTATGCATTAGACACCAATCTGCCTTGGTCCATCATACCTTGGTGTATCGTGTCTTATGCTATATCAAAAATTACTGCTCCGAAGATGGCAAATTGCATTAGGATTTCATTTCATTTTCGATTCTATCATTTTGCATTCATCCTTCATCCTCATCTCACATCTTTATCCAACCCCATCCATTCATCCTTCATCCTCATCTCACATATTTATCCAACCCCCATCCATTCCATTTAGCCTAAATCTTCTAATCTCATCCTTGGTCCTGTCCCCAGCCTTGTTACAAGCCTTGATCCAATCATCCTCATCATCATCATTATCTAGATGTGTTCTTCCATATCCCTTCAGTGTTGTTTTGGGATGTTCCTTCCCTCGTCAACAACACTTTCATCATCATCATCGGGAGGTACTCTTCCCTATCCTTTAGTGGTGTTTTGGGATGTATCCTTCCCTCATCAATACCACTCATTGGGATGTATCCTTCCCTATCCTCATGTTGTTTCAGGATCTCTCATTCCCTCATTGACCACACTCCATCCATCATCAACCCCTGTTGGCTTGTACCTTGACTGGGGAAATGTCATATTTTTCCTCAAATCTCTTTATGCTTCATCCATCTCCTATCACTTCTCCTCCTCTCTTAGCTATCCCTTTGCATCCTCTTCCTCATCTCCTATTTCATCATCTCATCCATTTCAAGAGCACATCCGTGTTCTCTTGAACCCACATGTCCTCTCGAGGGGGCATCCTCAATCCCTAATCTTCATCTTCACCCCCATCATTTTTTTTCCCCTTCCTAGTCACTCCTTTGAATGACTGGGGCATCTTTTCCAATCTAACCATCTCCTTCTAGGTTCTATATTTTAATATTATTTGAAATGATGCTACTTTGTAACACCATCTCAAAGAGGGGGAAAATGTAGACATCCAAATTTGGACACTTAATTTATCCAAATTTATCACTTTTCACCTAAACATCATCTTATTTGAGTTAATTAAGTAATATTATTATTATTTAATTAATATCCTTAATTCTGCAAAATCCCTAAGGTATTTAATTAATAATTAAATACCTTACCCTCCTTAATCCCCTTTTCATCAAATGAATTAAATAAATATTACATTTATTTAATTCCTCACATGCCATTTTCATCTAATCCTAATCCATCCCCTAATCTCTTCATTAAGGATGTGCACATGCCTAATCCTTGATTAGGATGTGTCACATCCTCCAACTTTTGCAAGTTAGCTTCTAATCCTCATTAACCCTTAATTATCCTTTAATTACTAATTAGTTAAACCTAATTAGTACCTCGGTCAACTCTCCCCATCCCCCAAGGAATTTTTAATTCCTTTTTATTCACCCTAGGTTCCCCTTTTTCCCATGTGAATTTTTAATTCATATTTTATTCCTTCTATAATCCCCTTTTCCCATGCATCTTCTAGAATCTTTGACTTGTCACATCAAGTCACATGTGACAAACTCCCACCTTTTTGGAGACCCTCTCTTATCCACTAGATTCTCCCAAGCATGAGAATTTTTAATTCACATTTATTCCTCCAAGGAATCTTCTCATCTCCCAATGTACTTCCAAGGTACATGTCCTTCCTCCACATCACCTACACATCATCTCACCCTTAGCCATCTCACAATCCACATGTCAAAATTTGAGGGCTTGTGAGTCCTCAACTCACCTTAGCCCTTCATCTTGGCCTTGTTGGATAAATCCCAACCATGGAATTCTCTAGAGAATTCAAGTTTCTCTATAAATACCTCATCCTCTAAGGAATTTGGGAGACTTAGCCATTTTGCAACTAAATGCTACCATTTTGTGCACTCATCTAGCCATCAATTTCATCCATTTGCATTTGCATTCAAGCACATAGTCAAACCCTGCATTTATCCATATCAAGAGCCATCAAGGAGCACACAAAGTAAATCAAAATCAAGGTCCAACTAAATAGTTTTCAGCTGCAAAAGGGAGGTATATCTATTTAGCATCATTTTACACTTTCTCTTTGCATTTACAAATTCCTTAGGCTAATCTTGAGGTGTTTCTTTATGTTTTTCCATTGCATTTTAGTTGCATAGAATAGGTTAAACATTTTGATATCACAGTCTCAAAATGCATTGTTTGAGAAGTATCTTTCTCCTTTGGTTGTTCTTCTCCTGAATAAGAGCTAAATTCCCTAAAAGTCACATCTCTAGATAAAGTAATTTATCGGGTTAGAAGATTCCAAAGCTTGTAACCTTTTACATTTTCACCATAACCTATGAATATGCATTTATGTCCTTTTGGATCCAAATTAGACTGTTTTACTTTAGGAACATGAACAAAATCCTCACAACCAAAGATCCTTAAATGTGCAACACTAGGTTTCCTACCTAACCACATTTCATAAGGGGTTTTATCTTCAATAGATGAACTAGGAGATCTATTGATTAAATAAAAAGAAGTACTTATAGCCTCAACCCAAAGGCACCGATCTAGCTTAGCACTACTTAACATACTCCTAGCTCTTTCCATTAAGGTTTGTTTCATTCTTTCTACTACTCCAGTTTCTTGAGGTGTATATGGAGTAGTTTTCCATCTCATAATTCTTGCAGGCTTATAATAATCATTAAATTCCATAGAACAATATTCACCACCATTATCTGATCTCAACACTTTTATCTGATGATCTAATTTTTTCTCAACTAAATAATTAAATTCTTTAAACTTATTGAACACATCAGATTGTTATGCATAAAATAGATCCAAGTGTATCTTGAGACATCGTCAATAAATGTGACATAATACCTAGATTTTCCAATAGAGTCAATATCCATAGGACCCATAACATCTGAATGAATAATCTCTAATAATCCTTTAGCCTTATTTGTTCCATTAGGAAATGAAGATCTAGATTGCTTTCAAAACACACAATGCTCACAAAAAACATTTTTTCCAATTTTATAATTAGGAATACTATCATCCAATTTCTTATTAAGATTGGTTCTAAGACCTTTTTCACCAATGTGACCCAATCTATGGTACCACAACATACATGTATTTTCAGCTTCAATTACATTGGTTGATTTATTCAAATTGGAGGTATCAAGCTTAAACAAAGTCCCTTTCTAATATCCTTTAGCAACCACCATATTCCCTTTCACCAATCTGCAACCAATTTTGTCAAATGTCACATGCATTCCAAAATCATTGAACTTAGATATAGAAAGTAGATTTCTAGCAAGCCCTGGAATATGTAAAACATCATTAAGGGTATTAACCCTACCATCACTAAAAAAAAACTTTACCTCTCCCTTGCCCACAATCTTTGTTGTGCTATTATCTCAAAAGAAGAAATTCCCTCCATCATATGTAGTGTACTTAGTGAACCACTCCTTGTTAGGATTCCTTTGATAGGAGCAACCTGAATCAATAAGGAAAAATTCAACACTAACATTATTAGATGTAATGATCAATGCATCACTACCGTCATCTAGGGATTTCTCTGTAGAAGCATCAAAACTTTTTTTCTTGTTCTTACAATCCTTATTTACATGCCATGGTTTCCCATAGTTTGAAAACTTTACCTTACTCTTACCATAGGTTTTAGACTGTCCTTTGGAATTACTCTTTCCTTTCTTGTCTCCATTAGGTTCCTTTTCCTTAGGCCTACCTCTTACAAACAAGACATCTTGGGATCCCATTTTATACTTCCTCCTCATATCCTCTAATGGGAAAGTAGGAATTATATTTTCCATCTTAGGATATGTACCACTACCACTAATAGCAACAATTAGATTTTCCCAAGACTCTGGTAAATAACAAAGTAACAAAATGAATTTATCTTCATCTTCTAGATTTACATCTATAGACACTAACTGACTTAGAATAAAATTGAAAGCATTTAAATGATGTGCAACAAAATCACCATCTTTCATCTTTAAAGAATACAACTGTCTTTTCAAGTACAAGTTATTAGTAAGACTTTTGGTTTGATAGATATCACCTATCCTCTTCCACAATTTATATGTGGTATCTTCATGTGAAACATTCAAGAGAACAACATCAAAAATACATAACCTTATGGTCCCTCTTCCCTTCTTATCAAGCTTAGCCTAATCCTCATCTGACATCATTGTAAATGGATTTTTCTCATTACAAACAACTAACCATTGATCTCTCTCTTCAAGGAGATCCTCCATTTTTAGTTTCCATATCTCATAACTAGATCCATTGAATCTTTCAATATCTAAACAAGAAGTATAACTCATTGTAACAAACTTCTTGTAAAAATTTGCAATAACATAATAGTAAAATCTCCCACTACATCCAAAAACCTTTAAACTTTTAAGAGAAAGGTGGCCCAAACCCTAACCAACCATTAGCTCTAATACCAAATGTTGAAAAATGAAGGTTATATTGTAGCTTAAAACTTGTAAACCTACAAAACTTTAGATTTAATTAAGTGTTCTCGGTCATAATTCTTTGTGTATGATTAATCTATTTTGATAAATTTTACCAATTGTAGAAAGAGACAGAAGTTTGTAGAAGAATGAGACAAGAAGATAGAAGTGACACAACATATACGTGGAGAAACCATTGCAGGAGAAAACTCCACTAGAATCAGTAGTTCTTGTATTATTTAAACTTAGAAAAAGATTACGATAACATTGTATCAATCCTTGATTGATATGATTCCTTGCCTTCAACAATCCTTCTTCACAACCTGCAATTAAACTCTTATAGAACTCTCTTAAATTTGCTGCAATTAATAGACAATTATGAGAATTGTAAACTCCAAAGAGTTTTTCAAAACAAGAGCATAAATATCCTCACAAAAATCTATGCCAAGATTGGGCAAGTAGAGTTACACCATGTGATTTGAATTCAAACCAAAGTCTTCCTCAATTTAGGTGCCCAAACTAAACACTTAACTGAATGTTGGTCAAGAAAATATCTTGCAATCTTCACCTCAAATTTGGTGCCCAAGAATGGGACCACTCGATTGAGCCTTGTAAATATCTTCTCATACAAAAAGTGTTAGCTAAAAGATGCCAACTTTTACACCCAAGGTGGTCTAAAGTCAATCTTAGTTAATTGAAACATATCTCTCCACCAATTCATGCAAACATTATGCATTATTGATCATTCCCACTTAACTGAAACTCCCCACCTATTATCTATCATGCAATTGAAGTCATTAGTCATGTAACTCAAAATAACTACATGCAACTGAAGATAATTGAACCATAACTAAACTAAACTGAACTAAACTAAACTAAACTGAATTGAACTGAACTATTACTGAACTGATAGTGCCACTCCATAGTAACTATCAATACCTAATTTGTAGGATCAAAACATGCATTACTAAAGTGTTATCAATCCTCCAAATAGTTAACTGAAGCAAGGTGGGTCCCACCTTCCATGTGGGCATCCCATGTGCTCCTATATTGTAGGAGATCTTCTTAGATGTCCCCACATGTTCCTATCATTTAGGAATAATTACAAATGTCAATTTACATGTTTATTTCATTTGAATTTAATCTCTTTCTAATTGTAGTGTTGGGGAACACTTTCCAAGGACTTAGGGGATACATGAAATATGTTTAGGATTACAATTAAATGGCATCCTATTCCCAATAGGAATTTGAGTTCCACCTTGGTTGGTCACATTGCTTTTTGGAATAGGAAAACTAGATGTTGAAAGAAGATGTTTTATAAAGATTTTAACTATTTTTTTCACAAGGTCAAGGCCTTCATAACTTTCAAGCATGCGGTAAATGTTTTTGATGGTTGGAATTGCAATAGTGGAAATGTTTTCAAGGCTGACTTGGTGTTGAAAGTGTACTAAGTCCTCATGAATTTGAATTATCTTTTCTTGTGGGATGTCATCAGTCTTATGTTTAACATTCATGTTTCCTAAATACAAAGAGTTGCTAAAGGTATTATCCATTCCTAATGCACTATTATCAATACTAGGAGTAGTAGCTCTGGATAACCGAAGATCTAGAACGAATGTGTTATTGCAAGATTCTATGAGTTTCAAACTTCTTCTCACTAAGGTATTAGCAATAGGGCACCAAAAACTCATGCAAAGGCTTCTAAAGGTGGGGTGAATGCAAATACATTGTAAACTAAGAGAAATAAAATGATGATAATTAAAATTCTGGAAAGCAACACATAAATGCAAAAACAAGTAGAAATGCAAAAAATTAACTACAGCTGATAGAAAATACAAAGAAAACTACGTAACTCGACTAAGTCACCCAAGGTGGCGAATGAATCTAGATAGTGGTTTTTTTTTTAACAATTTTTTAGAAATTTTAAATTGATTTTTGTGTTTTTAAGATTTTAAGATGCAGATATAATATGAATATGCAAAATTTTGGTATTTTTCAATGATTTTAAATGCAATAATGTATTCTATATCATCTTTTCACTAATGCAATTTTGAAAACCCTAGGATGAAAATGAAGCAATGCAAAATGCAATTCAAGGTATTTCTAGGATGTGAATACAATGTAAATCAAAAATAGAATGTTCAAAATACATGTTCACTAAAATGAACTGTAGATTTTTATAGGGATAAGCACACTTACACTTCTACGATTTTGCACCTAAAAGGAGAGAGGAATCCCAAAAATCAAGGGGGTTCACTTGAGACTAATGCAACTATGATTGAAACATGCCTAAATGGAATGATCTAAATTTTGAAGAATGATAAAAGATATTGATTGTTAAATGAAAACTAAATAAATGCAAGTTGTTTGAAAACACAATATTGTATGCAAAAAGACCTAAGAATGCAAACAAACAATAATAGAAATAGATAAGATTGAAGAGGTTCACCTGGAAACTGGAATGTGATGTAGAGGATCTCTGGAATCCTATAGAAATTATTGTTGAAGCCAACTGGGACACTTATGCCAAGCTGGGCGACTTAGTCCTGTTTTGTGGAAATTCTGCCAGAATAGGTTTCTGGAAATTGGGTATGATCCAAATCTATAAAAATCACTTTTCAGGCCTGGCAATAGGACTAATTTTCCATAGATGGTGACTTAGTCCACCTATGAATCTCGAGAAACTTGGGACAGGGATCTGTAGTCTTCAATCTGTATTGTTTTGATAAATCTCTAGATTCGAATCTACAAAATTTAGTTTTTAGGCGATCTCCAAGCTTATTTTAGAACTTTGTTGAATTTGAATGGATTTGATGAATTGATGACACATTTTAACACCTTTTTGTTTAAAAATTATAAATACAAGACTTGCAAAACACACATGCAAAGAGGGGGGAAAGGGTTAAGGGTTAGTGAATAGGGGTTTGCCTTGGTCAAACCCCAGTTTGGTAATCAAACCCTTGAAAATGAAATAAAATGAAAAGAGAATGATGAATGAACAACATAAAATATCACAACTCACCAAACCGTTAAGGTAGAAATCTGAAGATATGCAAGCAATAGCTCCAATATGCTTGAAAATGCTTGATTGAATGATTGCTTGAGTGCTTGAATGATTGAATGAAGGGATAAGATTGCTTGAAAATGAATGGGGGGTGAAATGAGAGAGAAAACCCTATATTTATACACAATTATGTAAAATTTCCCAAAAATACAACATCACAAGCCAACCTCAAGGCTAAGAGAATAATATCGCCCTAGAATTTTGAAATAATTTTGATTTTTGAGCCCAATGGGACTAAGTTGCCCCTATTGGTGACTTAGTCCCACTTAAGCATTTTAAGTGGGTGTCAGGAATTAAAGTGTATTAAATGATGTTTAACAATATTATTCTAAAAAATATACTTAAGGCTGGTAAGTGTATTAAGGGGTCATTTAAACATAAGAAAGGGTCAAATTATTGATGACAAGCCTAAAAAGGTGTGAAAGTTTGTTACAACACTTTGAAATAAGACTCAAGTGGTAAGTGATAAAAAAGGGGTTATTTAAGTTAATTATAGTAAAAAGATCCTAGAAAAGTGTGAAAATGTGTTACAACACTTCATAACACTTTTACAAGGCATCATAAAGTTCTTAATGATTTACAAGGACTCAAGACCTAATGTGGATGTGTTGACCACATTACAACATTAAATCAAGGAAAACTTGGCCAAAATCCATAAGGAAGGCCCAAATGAGAGTGAAGATGTCTAGGGATACATTCTTTTATGCTACAATTTTATATATTGATCACTAGCCTCTGAACTATCTCAATAGTCAAGGAAAGTTAAATCAAAGGAACTTAAAGTGGGTTAAGTTTTTGCAGAATTATACTTTTGTTTTGAAGCACACAAGTGGAAGGTCAAACAAAGTTGTAGATTCCTTGAGTAGAAGGAAAAATTTGTTGATAGAATTGAATATAGAGGTTGTTGGGTTCAATGAACTCAAGAGTTTATATCCTGAAGATCTAGACTTTGCAGAAGCTTGGAAGGATTGTTTGGAACATGTTAAATTAGATAGGATGAGATTGTTGGATTTCTTAATCCAAGATGGGGTGTTCCTTAGAGGAAGCCAATTGTGCATTCCAAGGAGTTTATGAGAGAAAATATAATCAAGGAGAAGCATAGTGGAGGATTGGCTAGAAATTTGGTCGAGATAAGACCAATGATCTTGTCAATGAGAATTATCATTGGCCATAGTTACAACAAGATGTGAAGAAGTTTGTAAAAAGTTGTAGAGTATGTCAGATGGTGAAAGGAACAAGTTAGAATATAGGATTTTATCAGCCATTATGTATACCTGAGAGGCCATGGGAGGATATTGTATTTTTACTGCCATATCTCATGAAATTCTCTACTTGTGTTTATAGAAAAATATAATTGACTTTTTTTTTATAGTATGATGTCCTCTTATTTTACCTTAAGATACTAATCTCATATATAATGTTGAATAAAACTCCTTGTAGTGTTGGAACCTATCATGCAACAATTCCTCTTCCTAATGACTTCCTTGTATTCTTCTTACCCTTTTATGCATTGGATTCACACTTGATTTCATTTCATGAGTTTTTACATTGGTGATGAAACTCATAATAATTCATGACCCCACATACCCAATTGCTCTTGTCACACACAGTCAACCCACATGCCTTGTGCTCCTCTAACACATAGTGCATCTACATTTTTAGTCACTTCCCAATTTTCTTAGCTTGTTGAGGTATTTTCAATTATGAATTCAAATAGGCACAATACTATTATTGTCCCATGAATGTTATAGGCCCTCTTTCCCAAACCTAGTTGTAATATTCTTAAAGCCATTATGAGTGTGGACATTTTGATAATAAAAGAAACTTCACCAATTAGACCAATTCTTGTTTTTACAATTTTTGCATTGTCTTCTATTCACCAAAGGCCTTTTCATTGTTTATCTATTTTTTATCATCTCTAAAACAAAAGCAGTAGAAAAAATGCAGATTTTTTTTAGAAAAATAGTGATGTAGCCACATTTGGAGGGTCCTCAAAGAAAATAGTCCAGGTCATGTAGAAAGAGTCACACAACGGAAGCAACACAAAAAATGGAGGAAAATAAAAATTCAAAACATTCTTATTACCAAAAATTTTGTATACAACTAGCCAACAACATCCAAGCTCACAGGTTCGGCTCGTAGGCATGTTTACAACATGCTCAAAATAGCATCTTCCCACATGCTCCTCAATACAAGTGAAAATCCTACAGAGAAAATCTTATCTTACTCCATATTCTAAATTTTCTTAATCTACTACTTCTAATGATCAATTACAATGCTTTATATACATTTGCAAACCCAAAAACATCCGCATCGGTGCAAAGATTATTACAATATCTAATTAAAGAAAATGTAATGTATGTGTGTATATGTTGGCCTCAAATTTGAATTAATTCTCGGTGAATGAATGGGATGAAGGGTGGACCTCAATTAAGGTCAAGGAAACTCCATACAAAAATTTGAATCACACCGCTGAGATCCACAAGCAATGGGGACAATCCATGAACAATCCAACTAGTTGCTAGGCTTTGAAAATTATTCTGGTGCTAGATCAAGAAACTGCCACTCATTTCAAAAGTGATAACTTGCCAGAAAAAGAACCAATCATGCTCAAATCTTGCAAAAAGGTAAATGAACATGTCCACAAAGTACACATAGATCTGCAAGGTTTGGTGAGAAAACATGAAGAATTACTGAATCTTCCCACTTGAACTGAAACAAAAACCAAACAAAGACAAACTAGAATGAAAATATTTTTTGGGTGATCCAAGATTTCCATGAGCCAAGCATGCTCCTGCATCCAACACCTCTAGTGAAAAAATATGTTCCATGAGAGGAAATCATGAACATTGGATTGGGTTCAGGATATAGATCCCATGCTCGTTCTTGATCCAAATGTCTTCTATGCCAGTACTTCTCCTGCTAACCTCTCTTCTTTTCTCTATCAGATCCTTCAACTTCTTCTTTTGTTTACCTTCCTACTTCATATCTACACAAGGTAGTAAGGGACACTTACCACCACCTACCTTCCTCTGTCCATCTAACCTACCTCTTTTACAGGGCTTCATCTTATATGTGATCTTGTCTATAACCAAAGTCTTCTGCTACACAATTTTTCCTTTACATTCTTCTGGTACCATCTTGCTCTCAACTTTATCCATAGGATTCTTCTTCAAATCCATGTCACCTTTTAGCATAACCTCAGTATCCTGCTTCTCAATACTGCAATTCTTTACAAGACTTAAGTTCCTTACTCCCTCCTCAATTTTCGTCAAGAAATCCAAAGTAAACTTCCACCCATCCTTCTCTATAGTAATTAGATTCCTTGTGCAATAATATATTTCTCCTCTATCAAATTGCCAAGGTCTGCCCAACAAGACATGACAGGCACACATAGCCAAAATCATCACACAAAACTTCATTTCAAAAAGGGCCAATATTAAAGTCCACCAAACACTTCTCCTTTACCTCCACTAAATGATCATTTTGTAGCCAACTTATCCTATAAGGACAAGGATGTGGAAACCTCTTCAAATGAAGTTTCTCCACCATCTCCTTAGATACCAAATTAGCAGTACTTCCACTATCCACAATGACATTACAACACTTACCTCTTGATTTGCATATAGTCCAGAAAATAGTCTTCCTTTGTGAAGTATCGGTTTCCTCCCTGCTTTGTCTCATCAAAAATCTCCTAAGCATAAGATATTCTCGCTACTTAGGTTTTATCCCATTTTCAATTACCTCCTCTTCATGTGCCACACAATTCTTTTTACTAGTTCCTTTACTTAATCCCTTAGGACACTCAAAAGATCGATATCCAAACTCTCCACACTTGAAGCATTTGACCAAGAATTCCTTGCTGCCATTTCCTCTTCTTTGCACCCTCTAGTTCGGTTCTTTACTCCACTTAGATCTCAGTTCTTCTTCACTTTTCTACTTCTCCTTGCCACTATTCATCTTCCTCTCCTTCCTTCTAGGGGAATTTTGTTGTCTTTTCTTCACTTTAACTTCTGCCTTAAGAGCATTTGAAAGGCATTTTCAACTGTGGAAATCCTCAACATACTCATCTCATCCTGAATATTGAATCTAAGTCCATTTATATACCTTGCTACCATCTCCCTACTCATCTCCCTGCGCCCAGATCTAATTGTCATCTTGTGAAATTCCTCAGTATACTCTTTCACATGCATGTCCTTCTGCTTTAGGTTCTGAACTTCTTAAAGAGTTCCAACTCATAGTCTTCTAGAATAAACTTAGCCTTTAGCCTTGTAACCATCTATCTCCATTGAGTGATCCTTGATTCACCATTTTCCACTCTTTCCTTCTGTAACTCTTTCCACCATAAGGCAACATGTCCTTTCAACTTAGTCTCTGCTAGCTTAACGCTTAGTGGATCTCTAATATCTTCTAGCTCAAAGTAGTCTTCCAACTCTCCTATCTAGTATATCAAGTCTTTTGAATTTAATGTACCAAAGAAGTTAGAAAACTCCAACCTATGACTTTTACTTCTCTGTGTGACTGCCCTCAGCAATATTTTTCTCTCTCATCTTCTGATCCCTTAGCATCTTCAGTCTCAAGCTCTTCTGCAACTTCTTCATATTCATCCTCCAGTTTAGGGTTTCTCCTCAAGCCACCTAAGAGGTTCTAGATCTCATTCCTCATCTCATTTCTAAATTCCTCCATTATTCGATCCATTCTCCTAGGGTTCATCCTTCGAAGCAACATCTCTCCCCTTGCTCGGTGCAACTACCTCAACTCAATGATCTAACTACAAGGTTTCAATTGTCTATCTCTCAGCGATCTATTGAACACACTTACTGCCTACCTCAATTCAGTGATATTTTCACCCAAGGAATTCCACAAGGATCACAACTAGTTCTCATCTCAAGATTTGCAGGTTCACAACTTGCTTTGATACCATCTTGATGCAGCCACAGTCGGAGGGTCCTCAAAGAGAGCAGTCCAAGTTGTGCAACAAGAGTCACACAATGGAAGCAACACAAGAAATGGAGGAAAATACAAATTCAAAACATTCTTATTACCAAAAATTTTAGATACAACTAGCTAGAAACATCTGAGCTCACAAGTTTGGCTCATAGGCATGTTTACAACATGCTCAAAATATCATCTTCCCACATGCTCCTCAATGCAAGCGAAAATCCTACAAAGAAAATATTATCTTACTCCATATTCTAACTCTACTTAATCTACTACTTCTAATGATCAATTACAATGCTTTATATACATTCATGAACCCAAAAACATCCGCATTAGCCCAAAGATTATTACAATCTATGATTAAAGAAAATGTAATGTATGTGTGCATATGTCGACCTCAAATTTGAATTACTTCTGGGTGAATACATGATGAAGGATGGACCTCAATTAAGGCTTGGGACACTCCATAGAATGATTTGAATCACACTGCTGAGATCCACAAGCAATGGGGATGATCCATGAATGATCCAACTAGCCGTTAGGCTTTGAAAATTATTCTGATGTCGGATCAAGAAACTGACACTCATTCCAGAAGTGATAACTTGCTAGAAAAAAAACCAATCATGCTCAAATCTTGGAACAAGGTAAATGAACACATCCATGAAGTACACATAGATTTGCAAGGTCTAGCGAGCAAACATGAAGAATTACTGAATTGACCAACTTGAACTGAAATAGAAACCAAACAAAGAAAAATTGAAATGAAAATATTTTTTGGGTGATGCAAGATTGCCATGACCCAAGGATGCTCCTACATCAAATAGTATATATTCTGAAAGTTAATCTTAGAAAATTTCATCCCTTCTATAATGAATTTGAAGTTAGAGTGAGTTCCACTTCCAAGAGAGATGCTAATTAATCATTGAGAACACTGAAAAATTATACCACGGGAAATTCTCCCAAAAACTACAAATATTTTTTGTCACATAATGTAACGTATAAATGTACATAAAACAAAATCTTTATTTTTTTAGCTGATTATTGAATAACAACATAGAATCATTGAGAAAAACATAGTTCCACCAAGTTTGTCTCACTAAATGTCTAAACCCACATTCTACATACAATGTTCCCAAACACTATAAAAAAAATTATGTGACACAACTAAATGTACAACTATACAGAAAAAGATACATCTTAATTCTTAGATGAAAACAACCCTAGGGCACAAAATATGTGACATTGAACAAATGAAAAGCACGATCAAATGAAATGCTCCCAAAAACTACAACCTTGTTCTCTGTGGTACAAGCAAATGTATAAATACACATCAAAATATGTCTTAATTTTTGCAGGTAAAAATGATGAGCACAACCCTACACCAAGTCAACTGGGATGAGCTTGGGGCCTAAATTCATCTAGGCTTTCATAATGGTGATTTTTTCTCAACTCCCCAGAAGACATATTACATACTTAAAACATGTACAAATGTTAAATTTTAATTGTTAAATAGGGCAAAATTACCACTTCCAATTTTGGGTGCAACATTCTCCAACTAACAAGACCAAATTCCATGGGTGAATTATCCTTTCTTGTACTTTCTATAAAGAATCAATCATCCTACAATACAATGAAATTTTATAGGTTATCATAATATCAAATTTACAAACATGTACATTATGTAGTGAGCACTACCCTAGGATGCATACCAATTCAATTTGGTATGCATCAACTCAATTTGTTAACATATTGGGTTATGAAAATCAAAGATGTTTTCAATAGGATCAATTGTTACCCATTTTATCTAACCTAATGATAGAGATTTGAAAGGTATCAATAATCCCTAACAACATATTTGAATACTAATGGGAGAAGCATGCCATAAATTCTAGGTAACTATAATACTATCGGCATATTCCTTGCACCTCCCCCAGGTGCAAGTGCTAGTAAGTAGTATATCTATAATGGTTATTTTACTACCATTGAAGTGGCATCTAACAAGTAATGACGTTGATCAATATTTGATGAAAAAGATGTGGGGTTCTACATGGAAAATAAATTTATCCTCAATGGTGTTGTTTTGGCTTCCTAATTACTTCTTTGGCATGGTACACCTACTCCAACTTTTGTAGTAGGGTGGGAAGGATAAAAAAGTGACTTGAGACCATTCTATGATTTATGTGACTATATTTTTTGATTGCAAGTTTTTCTACAAATAAATGATTCAAATATTTATTAGATATTATTCTTTTTTAGCAATCTAATATACACTTCTTAATGGAATGCAATCTGAAAAATCCCAAATTTTAGAAAAATTCATTTTTCTTGAACATATCATTGCTTCATCGTAGGCCAACTCTTTCTCATATATAACATTTTTGGTAACCCATGTCACATATCCAAAGGAACTTGGGTTAGATCAGATGAGGTTTGAATACTATAGTTCTTGCACAAGCCATTTTTTAGGATATGTGGCCACCATCTAGTTATGATCCACCAAAATTATTATATGACCATGTTATCAAATCTCACTATTTCTACTCAATTCAAGGAAATAACCTTCCATAAACCCAAGTGAATATTTAAATAATGGCACTCTACTACTAGGTGTAAATTGTGGATGTGTACATAGTTTGAGAATCTTAGATAAAGTACAAATTTCATTAGTTGAGGGTTGGAAACAAAAATTACAAGGAATTATTCTAGTCTTTCTAGGATTGCAACTTGATTCAAAAGATAAAGTCCATAAGATAAGTAGATAAAACCTAGATAAACATATTTTTGATCTTTAAATATAATTGTAAATACTTTTTTAGCACTCAACTCAATGGCCCCTCACATGACCATAAGATGGATTGCAAATAGTTCTTGGATGTGGTAGTGTATTATCTAATTTCCACTTGGTGTTTTATGATAAACTACTTTATGAAGAGAGAATTTATTCTAATGTTGCTAACATGGTTAATGAAATCAATTTTGATTGCAGTGGCTTCACTTGTAAATTTTACAATGCTCTCTTAGATGTTGTTGACCTTAATTTATATAAAGCATCTCTTATAGATTTTGATTTAGGATCTCTATGGTGTGTTGTAAAAAAGGATAATATTAAATTCATTACCAAGTTGGGAATCTAAAGTTGATATGTGATTGGACAATGAACCCTCTATTATTTTTTTGACAATATCAATACATAAGACCTTGCAATAAGTGTTTTACATATTATCACATTGGTTATTCAAGTGGAATAATATTGATTCTTAAGTATTTTAATCATAGACAAGGTATGAAATGGGATAAGAAATATAAAGAGAAATTGTTCTTTATCCAAATTGAATTGAATAAATATAATGATATAATTTAAAGACTCTTTATTCTATCCATACATGATAAACTTTTCTCTAAACCAGAGTTTATCTTGATAGTTTTGTATACACCTAAAAATGGTCTGGATAAATCTAATTAATTAAATACAATAATTTGATTAATTAACCTTTAAGTCATATACTTATAAATAAATAGAAATATTTATTTATATAGTTCATATTCTATTTTCTTCTATCTTAATCACATTATTCTATCTTAATTAAATAAACAAATTCAATAGTTTGTTTTATTTAATTATCACCCATTTATTAAATAAACAATTTTAATTGTTTGTTTTATTTAATAATATTATTTCCTCTAAAATTGAATAATTTGAATTTTTAATTGAGCACATGTCTACAACTTTTGTCTTAACCAAAATTGAAAGTTTCAATTTAATTCAATTATGTTTTATCTCTCCAACAAAATTTGGAACATTCTCAAGAGACTTGGCTCTCTTCCTCCACTTTTTCTTCCTAGTCACTTGGAGGAATGTTTTATCCTCTCCTTGAGACTCTCTAACTTCTTAATCTTCCACCGTTGATTTATCCAAATCAAATATGAACCATTGATTGCTGCCACATCACAATTTGCCTTTGAAAATATATAAAAGTAGTCTCTTTCTATAGGAAAAGGATCCCAATTTTGAGCAAACTTAGTATGTAGGAATTATATTTGAGCAATTAAGCATTCAAGCATTTAGCAATTATCAAATAGAATCATTTTATTAATCGTATTAGCATAATCATGGCTTTTGTACTTGCATCTTAATTATCATAATAGCATCATAATTATTAGCATTTAGCATCATAGCTTTCATTATCAGATCATTATTATTATTTATCAATTATCATATAGGATTAAATTCCTATATTTTACATCATCTCATTCTCTAGGTTGTCATTTTAATAATCACTATAGTGCATACAATCTGAGAGCTACTTTGATTTAATAAATCATTGGAGATAGAGAGCAATGAGATGATTTTAGAGATTTTATTTTGTTTCAATTAGATCAATTTGCCATTTGAATTCTATAATGCAATGTTTCATTTAAGTGTGTTGCTCAATTACATATATTTTACCTCACACATACATTTGGCGGCCACCGTGGGGCCAATATCCCCATTTTGAACATTTTTTTGGAAAGTGACTTGACAGATTTTGACGTGATTTTCTTTTAGCATGACCGAGAGTTCTTCTAGCGCATATGAAACATTTTCTAGTGCATCTGATCTTTGTAATAGTGCATCTGAAACACCTTTTGGTGCATCCAATTATTGTTATGACACATCTGTAGTATATTTTAGCTCTTTCATCTCAGACTTTGGTGCATTAGGTGGTTTTTATAGCACATTTGATTGTTCTTTTGACACATACAATAATTTCTATAGTGCATTGACTTGTTCTTTTAGTGCATATGATTATTATTTTAGCGCATATGTCTGATTTTACAAAAAAATAAAATTTTGGATATTAATCACTATTTTATGTGTTGCAAGTACCAAACATGCTCGTCAAATACATCTATTTGAAACAATAATGCTGGTCAAAGACAAATATTGTAAATTACTAATGGTTTTTGCAAGGGTTGTATCTATTATTGCTTTCTTTTGATTAAGATAGGCATCTCGCTTAAGTAAGAGGTTAAATTGAATCCCTTGTCTACTATGATTGAAAGTGATAGGCCTATGCTCTCCCCTTCACTGGAAAGGCAAAAACATGGGTGCCCTCTAGGGAGTGACATGACTGTCTGAACTGACATAGTTTCAAGATGTGGTATGTGGTCTTTTAAGTGAACTTTGAGATTAGAAAAGTAATTGAACTATCTTCTATTATGTTATACCAATGGAAATTGAAAGAATCGGACCTTATTCTAGAATGCACACTAAATGTTTAATGCATAGACTTGAAACAACTCTTTACAAACTTGTTGTTTTGTGTGTAAATCACTTTCAAAGAAATCATCCAAATCAAAGCAATTAATTCCCACAATTCACAAGAAAAACAACTAGACAAAATATCATTGACCTATAGTTATTCTTTGGAAGTATCCATTAAAAGCAAACAAACTAGATAAATTGTCAAAAATACTAAAAATTTCTAGATTAGCGCATACAGTCTCTGTTTTGGCACATTTGTTACCTTTTGTAGTGCATTTGAACCTATTTGGCACATTTGCACTACCTTTTAGCATATTTGTGTTATTTTTTGGCACATTGACGGAACAACGTAGCACATCCAACCTGTTTAGTAGCGCATATAATTAATCTTCTAGCACATCTGTGGCATTATGTAGTGCATCTGAGGTCTATTTTAGCACATCCAGAAAATTAAAAACCATAGAGCTATTTTCACTATCTATCAGACAATTAACATCAAAATTCATGATTTTAATCAAAATAGAAGCATTCCTGAATCAAACTAGTGTCTTAAACTTGCAAAAAATAAACCTCACAAGTGAAATTCTTCAAATTAAACTAATATCTATCATCCTAAAGTGTCTAAATCACTAAAAGCTAAGTTTCATTATCAGGATCAGTCATCCTACATCAAGAAACGAAGTTGTATAATCAAACTTATTAACTTAGTCTTATCAATAGAATTTTTCATTCTATTTGATTTAGTTAATACCCTTGACGCTCATACAAATGAAGATCAAAGTTTAGTGGACACTATAACACTTGTATGCTAGTTTTGACAAGGTTACAAAGACAAAAACTCCAAGAAAAAGGAAGTAGAAATTCTAAACACCATGTCTAAGGGTGAAGAAAACACATTCACTAGATTCAACCAACATGATAGTGATGAAATAATTGAAGAAGAATTGCAAACCATTCAACAAGATCCCAAGTTCCATAAATTTATGGAAAACATCCTAGAAAAAGATGGGGAAAAGTACCTTATAATGCTAGCTAATCTAGGTATTAAAATTCCAAAGGAATTTGATGTTAATAGACTAAAGGAAACACCCAAAAGATTTGAAACTGGACCACAAAATATAGATCAAGTGGGTACATTAACACATCAAATACAAAATTTACAACAACAATTCCAAGATATGCAAGGAGGAACTACCAAAAGATACTTGTTGCAAGACATTTTTCCATATCCTTTTTCCCAAAACATGAATATGATTTTGTTGATGGTGTTTTCTACACAACAACTCAGACAATATATAGGTATCCTATCTCTCTTGAAAGGTAGATCTCTATTAGCAAGCCTTAAGAGATAACCCCAAGGTCTCTAATGTCAGGTCTTGAAAATGCAAAAACAACTCAGTGATAAATGTGAGAATGTTGGTAATCACAAGGGGACCTTACAAACAAATGTTGAATCTTAGAAATTATCAGATTTTGCAATATGGTGATACTTGAAATCCTAAATCTAACCCAAATGATAAAAGAAATAGTAAAAGATAAGGGTTTAAGATAGATTCCTAAGATTAAAACTATTCCTAAGATTAAGAATGTAAATGGAAAAAACTTAAAATGGACCAATCCACCAAAACTAATTCCTACTTAACCTAGATGAATCTACAATCTCACAAGAATAGTGCAATCTTCTAAGGAATTAAATATTTTCAGATCATGAACATTCATTCAAACCAACCCTATTGCAATTGAAATGAACAAACCTTCACAATTGAACTAAGCATAGTGAATATAAGGTCCAGGCTAACTTTACAAAGCAACTCACAATCAACCAGCTACAAAAAGCATTGACCAGGGATTGCTACAAACACTTCAAGCATCAAACCATAAACACCATTGAATCATATCTAATTCTAAATCTAACATATATCCAATATTTCTCAAGCAATCTCAAAAGATAGAACAACAAGAACCATGCAAGATAAGTCAACACAAGAGAGATCGCCAAGGCACAATGTCTTCAATTGTATTGAATCATCTAATAACAACAACAATTCCAATGTTTTGTGTTACAACACTTGCTTCAAAATAAGACTAACTCCTAGCTCTAACTCTTGCTACATTGCTTAATTCACTCCAATGTAAAACTATCTAGCCCTTGCAAATGAAGCGAAATCCCCTATATATAGAAAATCTATGTTATGTCGGCCCAAATAGGGATACAAAGATAATCGGCTCCAAAACAAGTCGAAAAAGAAAGTTTCTAGAATAACAATATTTTTGCATTAAATGCTTGGGACTCTACTAGGTCAGTCTGGGTTCTCCAATATAGCTCGGTCCAATGCATGTGAAGGATGAAGAAGGAATAATGGGGAAGCACAAATTTTGATGTAACCCTACATTAAATGTTTTCCCCCTTATCTTTATCTATTTTATCTTGCACCTTCAAGAAGATTCCATCTAGGTTAGCGAAGGATGGGGTAACCAACACCTTGAATTTCCTCTCAATAGATTTAATATCATCCCTTAATTGCTTAATAACTTTTACCCAATCTATCCTTAGGGATTGATATTTATCCATAACTGCAATGTAAGTGGTTGCATCATCTAGTTGGTGCTCAGTAACTGGGCCATCAATAACTAGAGAATATACATCACACCACCATTCCTTGAGTTGCTCTAAACTCAAATTTTTTGGTGCAAACATTTTCCTTCTTGTCATGATCTCAAAGAAAGAGATACATTCATTGTAAATATCTATCAAGGTTCCTTCTATTTTCTTTCCTTTCTTATAAACCTTCTTCAACACCTTATGCTTGGTTTGTAGGGCCTCATACCATTCATAGGGTTTTGCAGCTTTTGAAGAGGGAAGGATTCCATCACTAGCTAGCTTTTCTTTAGTGTATTCCATAATAGTCCTAGTTTTTTGTAGTAGGAGGTCTACATCTTCTTTATCCTAAGCTAGCACACTTTTCAACCACTCCACAGATCTAATGGCATCCCCACCAATTGATAGAATGTCTTTGATTGCATCATCTCCCTTGGTTCCTACCCCTTGCAACCAGTTTAGTGTGGCATGAGTAGTAGTTTTCATCTTTTCCAATTTAGTTATGGTTTCCTTTGGTAGGAAACCTGCTAGAAATGATGAAGAACTGATTTGGTTGATAGATTGTAAGGGTTTCATCAAATCCTACAAATACTTCTTCAATTTTTCATTCTCCTTCTTCAACTCTTGCTTGGTTTGCACCTCTTTCCTTAATCTATCCAAGATTGCAGCACTAGAGCCTTCATATTCTTCAATCTCCTGTTCCATGGAGGTAGGACCTAAGTTGATAGTTTTTACACTATAATCACTACCAGTCACATCATCCTTATGCTTATCAAGAGGAGTATCAACGTGGATCACTCTATTATTTGCTTCATCTCTCTCAATCTTTGAAATAACCATGTCCTTCTTTGTTTTACCTTTCCCAATTTTGGCCAATAAGTCATCCCAATTTAGGAGAGTGTCATCCACTACAATATGTTTACTCTTCAATTCTCTATCCAACCAAGTAGGTACAATGGATTCTTATTGCAAATTACCTTGCTTAACCTCATCTTGCTGACCCTTAGAGAAATCCTCATTGAGACTCTGCTTATCAGGAATCTTCTAAGTCTTATATTCGTTGTCACCCTCTGGATTCCTATCCTTTTCTTCATTGTGTTCCTTCTCTAAATATTTTGGTGAAGGAGTCTTGGTTGGCACTTCCTCTCTCTCTAGAGGTCTATCTCGCTCATTTCTAGTAGGTGAGTCTTCATAAGTCACCAAAGGGAATTGCAATTTATTTTCTATCTTTTCCTTTACACTGTAGAGTTATCCTTCTCATAATTCTTCCTCTCCTTGATCTTGGTGATCATTTACATCTTTAGATTCATTTGGTGCATCATGATATTCATGAGAAGGAAGGGCATCATCATGTTGTTTTGTGGCAGGGGCAGCTAAGGGGACATCTTTCTTTGGCACACCATCCTTGGGAGAAGGAGTTCTTGATCTTCTTATGTATACCTGTGTTTTCTCTCCTGAACTCTCCACATTCACTACTAGTGGGCCAGTCTCATCCTCTTCCTTGGAAGATTCTTTCTTCTTTTGAGATAATCTCACTATTCTTCTTCTCTTAGGCACGGAAACACTACCTTTGTCTCCCTTTTCCTTAGGTTCCCCTTTTGAAAATTTATTTTCCTTTGAAACATGTTTCCTTTTCTTGGCAATAGGTTTCCTTTGCTTCTCTTCTTCCTCTACTTGAGCATCCTTAATCTTTATCTTGAAAGGAGAGCTCACCTTAGTTTGACCCTTAGGGTCCTTCTCAATTGACTCTTTAGAGGTGGAATGAGACTCTAAGTCTCCCATTAGGTCATAAGTGCATTGCACACCTTCACTCTCCAATTCCCAAATCTTGTGCTTAAGCCATAACTTTGTGTATTTAATCACTAGAGCCATGAATTGTTCCAATTCTATCTTTTCCTCCTCTAGCCAGTCTATTTCACCAACTAATTTATCCTTCACAACTTCATAATCATGGCTTTGAATCACATCCCCATCATCATCTATCTAATTCCGGATGACTTTAACATTGCACAATCTAATCAAATTGATTGGCAGCCTAGAGAATTTCTTCTTTCTGATCTCAAACTCATCTTTGCAGTTGTCCCAGTAGTCTTCTATGTCATCCTTGTGGTTGTATTCCCTACTGGCCTTCTTTTTGGCTTCACCAGTTCTATCAAACCTATAACTTTTAGAATGGAAAGATAGGCCTAGAGTACTCATCTCCTCCTCAAATAAATGTGTCATATGGAGGGGTAATCCTCATTACTACCTATTATGAGGGTAAAATCATTTCCAAACCCTATTTTCTGCTTCTCTTTCTTGAATATGGCATCAAAGTCACATATCTTCCTTGTGACTTCCAGGAGTATAAGGTGGTCGGTAGGATACTTGGGAAGTTTGTAAGGGGCTCTCTAGCAACCATCTACCCTTATGTAAGAAAAGGTAAGGAGTTGTATAAACCAAGCCCGATACCTCTTGATCAACTCCTTAGTATTGTCAGATATTCTAGCATGCTCTGCACCTTGAAGCAACCTAGTGATGTACATGGTGAATGCATCATTCACCCTCCTATAACTTGAGCTGCCTAGGTGTAGCTATGGATAGACTTCATATATTACATCTTGCCCAAAGGTTCCTTTCGTATTCAATCCTTTGTATGGGTGGAACCTTGCAAGTGCATAAACTAAGTAGGAGGTCATAGTAAAGTTGTTTGTCTATAGCACATTGCACAGTTGATCATGTATCATGGCACTTATGATGCCTACCCAGTGATAATCAATATTCTCTTCCATCCTCACTATAAAGAAGAACATTTAGTTCTCATAAACTCCATCACTCTTTAAACCTATTACCCTACTAAGGAGTGTGATAGCATCATAGTACTCTGGTTTGAATTTTTCCCTGAATAATTGTTTTGGCAATTTTGAGATTTGGGGCTTAGGTTTCTCCAACCAAGAATTGACTACATATTATAGAGCCTTGTTGGTATCATCATCAAAATAGTTCTTGGCAATATTCAAGTCTAGAGCCACCACATGAGATATGTCAAGCATGCCAAAAGTTTGTGCCACATATACAAGAGAGAAGTTGACCAACACCCTACCTTGAGGGCCAATCGCCCTTTGTGTTCTCCTATCATAATGTCTGGAACATTCTAGCACCAGCTCATAGCATTGAACCATAGGAGGAAAACTGGCCACATGAGCCAACCCTGATTCCACTAACCTTCTAGCCAACAATGGGGGGTCATGATGTGCCATTCTTGCCTTGAATTCCTCATAATCCCATCTACCTACATTGGTATCACCAACTTCAAACCAGACAGAGGAAAGCTTAGACTCGGGAACCTTACTCTTTATGTCCATCTTTATTCTCTCTGCTTTAGAGATAGAGGATCCCTCAGCACCTGGATCTGTCTGCTTGCCCATTGTCTTGTTGGCCACCACTCTACTTAGTTTAGCCTGCATCCAATAGGAAACCACAATAAATTCACCTTTATAATATCAACATCTAGGTTAGCTAACCATAGATAATATAATTATAATCAATCAACCCAAATCTATGATTAAAATCTCTTAAATTTAACATAAAGCACAATCACTAAGAAATTCAAGATTTTGAGCCACCTGGGGAAATCAAGCCAGGGAGGAAATTTGGGAAATTCCCTACTAAGTGGATTTTAATGATAAAACATGGTTATCCAAAAATCAATCATCACAAGACAAAGGAAAAACATATAACATCTTTTAAATGATTCAAATCAAGCATGAAATGCTAAACCCATAACATTGCATTCATTATCTTTCAAGTCCTCCATACTGTGAGACTATTTCGAGAAAATTGGCCTAGGAGGGAAATTCGTGAGGTATGTGAAATTTTGGGCTTTTGCACACATCCAGGAAAACAAGGAGGCACAAGAGAAATCGGGAAATTCTGAGAGTGGGGGAATTTCGAGAAGGTCTCGAAATCCTGAAAACTAGCACATTTCATGATTTCGCCTAGAATAATCAATCAATCATGAATTTGGAATCCTTAGGCCCGAATCTAGTTTAGTTTGAGTCTCTCATCAGTTGTCCATTAGTTCTCAACATTCCTAGAGGCAAATTGGTGAAGATTAGTGATTCCCTAAATTTAACCATTGATTCCCCCAAGCTTAAAACCATAAAATTTGCCATTAACGCAGGGGAGTTAGCTTAGATTTAGATTACTTGGCTTATTAAACATAGAAATGGGTCATTTGAATCAAGCCTAAGTGAGCTTCACTTGAATGGAACCGAAATCACACATTTAAACCTCACTCATGGTCGACAATCTATCAAGCTCAAAAACCCTAAAATCAAATCAGGTCGAAGCAATCACACATGCAAGATTGAGTTCAAAGATAAAGTTGGCATTTTCAAACATTAACCCAGGGGTGCATCTTCTAGACCTCCAAAAATTATGAAAATGTTTGTACAACCCTAGCTTTAAAATGCTCGATGGTAAACATGTAAAATCCAGACTCCACGCATACCCAAGACGCCAAAGAATCATTCACATTCAACAATCAAAAGTAAGGCAAAAAATACATACCATTAATGAAGTGAATTCAATTATATTCAATGACTGGTAACAAGATTTGACATCCTAGCAAATAGCAGCAACGATGATCAAGCCTAAGAAATTCACCACCAAATTCAAGAATGCAAAAGTCTGAATATCAAATGAATCCAAGCACTCAAGATTAAACCTCTTAGATCAATAGAAGAAAAATAACAAAACCTCAATGGCATAGGAATTCCCCAAAATCAACTAAATACATGTCGCAAAAATCGTACAATCAAGCATTAATGCAGTTGACAAGACAACCCAAACCGAAACCCAAGAATTTTACGAGGTGTAGGAATTTCAAAGAAATCTGGTCGACACAAAATTTTGCGAAGGACTAGAGTCCTCGGATCACAATATAAGCTCTTCCCCATTGGGTTTTCAAGGAAATTGGGGAATTGCACCAGAGGAAGAAATTCCTGAAGTCAAAGGAAAACTTGAAAATAGTTTAAAACTTAAGATTTTCAACAAATACCATAGAGGGATCATTAGTGCAAGCAAGATAAACATTCAAGCACATACCTAAGCAAGAAAATCCTCAAAACCAAAGGGCCAAAGCATAAAAAATTAGAGTGAAAAAAAAGGGGGTCCCTACTTTTAGTGGGGCATGTGTGCAAAAACTGCACAACAGATTCCATTTCCTGAACACTGTGAATTCCCAAAGTATGATAAATACAATGGAAAAGCAGATCCTCTTGATCATGTAAGGGAATTTTGATTCATGAGCTTAGAGTTTTTCCATGAAGAAACATATTTGATGAGGCTATTTCCATAAAGCTTGGGTGGACAATGTATGGAGTGGTTCTCTAAATTACCTCCATGAATTAGATCTTTTGAAGATTTGGTTAACAAGTTCATAACTCAATACTCCTATAACATACAACATGATTTCACAATGAAGGATCTTTGCAATACCAAACAAAAGAAGGGTGAAACATTTCTCTTATTTTTGCAAAGATGGAGGAGATTGTTTGCAAGATATCCTCATTCCATACCTGAAAAGGAAAAGATGGAACTATTCATTGACAATTTAAATGATGAGATGAGTTATAGGTTGGAATTGCAATGCCCACCTACATTTGAGAAAATGATCAAAAATGGGCTCAAGATAGAAGAAGCTTTGGTCAAGAGAGGAGTCCTAAAAATCTACAATAAACAATCAAACAATGCAACCTCCTCTAATCACTACAACAATAATGACAAACCAAAGTTTTGGCAAAAGAATAGAAATGCTGGTAACAATGATGTTGTGGCTAAAACACAAAATATGAAACCAATATTCAACTTGACAACAACTACCACTAAAAAAAATCAAAGCAACAACCAAAGCATCAATCTAAATGCTAATCAAAACAACAATTCAAACAATGTTGAATCTAAGTCATCACCATTTCAAAAACCATCCAATCGAAGGAAATTCACACCTTTGGGGCAGCCATTAGAATCAACATTAAAGGAACTTATTGAAGCCAAAATTGTAACATTACAAGAGCCACATAATTGGGATCCACAAGTCAAACCAATTTGGTGGAATGACGCACATTACTGTGACTATCATAAAAACAAAGGCCATAAAACAAATGATTGCCGACAACTAAAACATTTAGTGCAAGGTTTGATTGATAACAAGAAAATATTTGTAGAAGGACCACAAACAAATAATGATCATGGAGCTTTCAAAAACCCTTTTCCAAACTACGAGAAAGGAGAGTCTTCTTTTGCAAACAGCAAAGGTAAAAATATGAACTATGTTCATGACTCCACTATCTTCCATATTTCTATATAGTTAACAATCAAATCAATGATAAACATGACATTGTACCAATGTATTTAAAAGTTTGTAAATCCCAAACCATGGTGAGACACTTGAACGCACCTTATTGCCTATCATTTTCTAAAAAGGATGATACATCACTTACCCATCCACATAATGCTCCACTTCACATTGAAATTTTAATCCATAAATGTCTGGTTAAACATGTTCTAATAGATGGAGGAGTCAGTTTGAATCTCTGCACTTTAAAGTTTGTCCATGCCTTGGGATATCCAGAAAAAGAAATTGATTCCAGTAACAAGATTACCATGAAGGCGTATGATCAAGAGGAATGTTCATCTGAAGGATCAATTATTCTACCAATCTGAGTTGGACCTATGGTGAAGAATGTGGTTTTCCAAGTCCTTGATCTACCACTGCCTTATAATATCCTCCTTAGAAGACCTTGGATTCATGACATGCAAGTAGTGCCATCAACATACCATCAATGCTTAAAATTCCCTCATGATGGAGTTGAAATCACCATACAAGAACATTCTAATCCTTTCATACCTTGTCATAATCTAAGTCCTAAAGTTGAAATCACCATCCCTAGTGTTGACACTCTCAAATTTCCCAAATTTGAGATGCCCATTTCAAAATTTTGCCTCTGCACTCTTAGAAGTGCATTTGATAAATCTACCCAAATGACCTACTTTGGAAGGTCATAATTTCAAGCTTGTTGATTTCCAAGGAAAACCCCTGTGCAAACCCACTCATGTGTCATATGAGAGAAAGCATGTCAATTTTCAGCTTCCCATGGTAAGTTTTGTCAGGGTTTTGAAAAGCGAAGCTGGAAGGTTTTGTCACATTTATGTTGTTTACAAACTTTCAGTTTTACAAAGTTGCCTTCTATTCGAGCTTGTATTTTACAACCAGATGATTGTCAAGCCAAAATGATTGTTGCTCTCAATTCTCCATGCCTAAATGACCTTACATGTCAAGTTTCAGAGTCTCATGATCTGATTTGCTATCTTTAACAGATCAAAACCAAACGTAATTTCTTTAGTTTTGCATCTGCATTCCTAACAGCATTGTAGAGAGGTTAACTTCAACTGTCAATAACTTTTGGTGAATGATGATTCAAGCTAATTCCTCTTGTGCACGTGCTCACTGCATCTAAATGATCTACTAGGAGTTGATTTGGTATTTTTCCAACGAGGTGATTTGATTAGTTTTAATTGATTTTGAACAGCTGATTGTTTCAGAAAAGTTCAACTGAGCAACTTTAAAGTTGAATAACTTTCACCTCGGGATCCCTTTCCCTGATCTGTTTGTTGCATTCAATTATTTGGACCAATTTCTACATGCTTGGAAGTTTTCATTGCTCCCGGAGGTCTTTTGATCAGTTTCTCAGGCCAATTCCGGAGCCAACTTGGCCAGTTTTGCTCATTTTCCAAATGTGCTAGAAAGTAGATTTTAATGAAACCCAGTTCATGTTTTCACTTCAGATGCATTCAAAAGCTGCCTCAGACCAATTTGAGCATAAAAATTGTCTGAAAACGAAATTTTTTTTAGTCGGACCCATAAGGGACCCAACATGGCTTGCATAATGGAGATAGTTAGTGATGTCCACCTGAGTTACCATTGGACAAAGTCACTACACTTTTCAATTTTGTTACATTGTTTGAATGTCTACATGTGTTGGGAAGGCAATTTACTCCATGTAGGCTATAGGGTTCATATTCATGACAGTGTATATGCAACCTCTCATAAGACTCTTGGATGAAAAAATCTTCTTCAATGAAAGAAAATGCCTTACCTTTATCTTGCAATTTTTCAGGGAATTGGGGATAATGATTAACTCAATGCGGGGAAAAGGTTAAAAAAACACATGATGAATCAATATTTGGGTATTTCTGTGTTTGCACTTCAATTGAAATGGAGTAGCCTTTGTGCATATTAGAAAGGAGTTTATGGATTATTTCAAAACATCTTTTCACTGTATATGATGCTGATGTTTGAGGGCATCAAAAGGTGGATCTAGTAATCAGTTGTAGAAACTTCCAAGCAACTGCAATATGGAGAACTGTGAAATGTGATCGAGGCATAAGCTAAAAAAGTAAAGGCGGCCACTGCCACTGTCTAAAGGGCAGAGCTTGCACATAATGGGTCTGTTGAAAAGACCTTAGCAACCTACGCACCAAATGGATTTGTGGAGAAGTCCTCATAAACTGAAAAGCAAATCTAACCAGCAGAGGGTCTCAATCTACATTCACCGCGCCTTGTTTGACAAGGGTTTCAAACAAATGTAAATCAAATGAAAGAAAGGGTAAATGCATCCACCAGGGCATCGAGGAGAATGCTTTTAAATGTGATTTTTGTCTGGCAGCCACCACACCAGGGAGAATGAGGTCCCAGTTTCGAAGATGGAACGCCAGCCTTAATGCATAGTGCGCACTCCAAAATGAACTTTGAAAAGGCCTTAGAAACTTTCAAGCAAATGCAACTTGGAAGCGTGGGCAGGGCACATGAACCTGCTTGAATGCATTACATATGCCATTCTCCCTGCTTGTGTCAAGAATACATAATCACATAATGCGTATTGAATGAAGAGCACACAGCGTATACACAAAATGCATTTGTTAAAAAGTTCTCAAAAACTTTCAAAAATAAAAGAAACTGAAGCATGGAGGGCACGGATAGAGGAAAAAATTCGATGTGAACAATAGCCAGCTTTGAGGGATTTCTTGTAAATGTAATCTCATGGTGCTTTTGCAGCCGATAAGCACCAGATTGAAGTTGTTGAAAGGCCCTCATGAATAGTGGATGCCGCGCCTTGCTGGGAGCAATAAAATTGGATGAAGAGGACGGAACGTCATGAGCTAAAGATTGAAGGCCAAGAATGCAGAGAACGCCCTGAATAGCTGGAGATGTGCGCACAAAGAAATTGTTGAAAATGCCTTAGAAACTTTTTAGCAAAGAAAATCTCAAGCCAGATGAGCGTCGCGTCCAGGATGTGCACAAAGCCAATGTGTTGATGAGGCTCGATGGGGGTAGCCACGCATTAAATGGAGACCATCCTTGCAGCAAAGAAAGGGGCGTACGCATTGAGCAGGAGAAATGGAACGCCATATGCCATATGGATATGCGCATAAATCTACCTGTTGAAAGTCTTTTAAAAAAATCCTTTTAAGCAGAAACAATAAGGGATGCGTTGGACAGCAAGCTGCTTCGAAGAATTTCTAAGCAGGTGAAACAAGAATAAATGGCAATGCTTGAAGATTGATTTGGACATCCATCAAAGCAAAAGACAGGGCAGTGAATGCACAAAATGTATTTGTTGAAAATGCCTGAAGTATGCAATGAAAGTTGAAACAAAAATGAAGGCCCACGCACCAAATCAAATGAAGAAGGAAATGTGCGCATGGAACAGCGTATAAACAACTATCAAATCAGAGGAGTATAGAGATCCATCGAGGCATGAAGGAAGGCTGCCGCCATGGAAAGAAAATACAGATCACCGTTGGAACCCAGGGAGATTACGGCAGAATGTGAAACAAAACAAGCCAGATGAAGATCAACGGCTGGGAACAAAGGATGAGATCCAGCAAGATCCTGGCCGCTCCCCGCCAGATCACCCAATGAAGATGCCCACCATTTAAATCCCACGAGACGGCGAGAATACGCCACGTGGCATAGTGGGCCCAGCACAAATAAAGCACGGAGTCTTTTAAAAGGCTTTCATTTGCCTTTTCGAAAGCAAGACATTTAAAGGATTTTAATGTTGCCCAAAAATAAATTTGATAAAGAGAGGCCTGATGCAATATTAAAGGCCATCACATTTAAAATGATAAAAGGTGGGCCCGGGAGATGAAAAGTACGGGGAAAGTGTTTTAAATAAAACATTTAAATGTGATGAAAGAAAGTAAATGTTATTCCCTGCTGGGGAATAAAATGTAAAGGTTAAAATATAAGGGCAAGTAAAAGACGTTGGGTGATAATTTTGATTTTGTCCAAGAGTCAAAATTGCATATGAAAGTGAAAGTGCACATGAGGAGATATTTTATACAGCAAATAGAATGTTCACTATGTGAAACAAGAGACACAGTTGCGTCACGTTCCTGCCGATTGGTAATTTGGGTTTGGTTGTTGGGTTTGGTTCATGTAATTAATAATAAGCTTTAAATTTTTTGTAAAATTAAAACTCTATTTTTATCACTGACTATTCACAACACCAACCAGTAGAAAAAAAGATAAAAGCATATTGTATTTTTTGAAAACCTAACAATTTAATATAGACTATATAGATTCAGTGATCAACATTTAAATTCCAGTTTTTCATTGGAGACATTGTCAATGTCAAGACAAAAAAATTGAATTGAATGGATGCATAAGTATCCTCCTGTCGGCAGGAACTAATAAAGACACAAGTCAATAAAGACAAAACAAGAGAAAATAAAGGTAGTATGAAATGTTTTTACAGGTGCTTTTCATAGGCGCGGAGATTTTTTCCAACTATTCGTAAAATGATAGAATTTTATCACATGGGCAGATTTTCTATTTGAGAACAAAGGTAAAATGCAAACACATTAGAGGCAAAGTCTCTTGCAGAAAGAGAAGAGAGGTTTTTATTTTGTTGATCAACAACGAAGAGATTATCAGATGACATCTCTGGATTAGCTTTAGGGCTTCTTCTGGAATTTTCTATTCTCCTACTTTTTCTCATTCTTCTCTCATTGTAAGGGGTTTTGAGATTGAGTTTTGTTCTGAATTCATGTATGGGGTTGGGTAGATAGAAATTGTCAATTTTTGAGTCATAATCTAAGTATGTAAGTTGTTAATGCTGATTTCATGAGTAAATATTAGCCAAATTGTGCAAATAAATCATGAAAGTCATGAATGTCTTCAAATTGTCTCCATATTTGTACACATTTAGTAATATGAATTCAATAATACAGAGTATCTTTGAGTTTGTCATCTCAATTTCTTGAGATTGTATTGTTTGTTCATAGTTCTATTTCAATGAAATGGTTAAAATACTTTGAGCAGGTAATTGTGGTTTTAGTGTGTAGGTTGGATCTGATACGTAGGATTTGATTGATAATATGAGAGGATTTGTTAGTGTAATACATTAATAGTTGTAAATCCACTAGTTGAATGTTGTTTGCTGATGAATTCTTTTTATGCATTTGACTCCATGACCCAGAATTAGGCACTGGTCTATTGTTCATATTGATGCATCTCAAAAACCATTTTAATTTCAAAATTATTTTAAATCACTAATGTTTGGTTGAAGTTTAGTGTTTTGTTTCCCAATTGCTAATTAAGTGTTGATATACCCAGAATTCAGCCAAATTTAAAGTTGTCAATACTTCCTTAATGTATTTCATTGGAAATTATTTGCTATAAAAAGTAATGTATGTGTGCAAGTGAATTAAGTTTTGGGCATTGTATAGGTTGACCCACCTTGTTTCTATAGAGCTAGAAGTGCAGAAAATCTCAATCTTCAAGACTAAATCTTGTCAGTTGGCCAAGTCAACTTTTGAGTTTGAGCATAAGACATTGGCTAAGTCTTTAGGATTCAATTGATATGTTGATATTTGGAACACCAACACTTAGCAAACATAAAGCACCACCTACTCAAACACATGTTGATCCTGAATTTTCAAAAGCATCCACTTCATCTATTGCACTATCAAATTCCAAGGTCCAAATCCATGATCTGGGATGTGGAGAATACTGTTTGGATAATTTGCTAGTAAAAGATACTGCTACTATTGTTGAGAAGGGTCAAAGTTCTAATAATAATGTCAAGAAAACTACAGAAGGAATACAAAAAGATGGCCATGCTGAGATTGAAACCATTTGGGATCTTGCTGATACACCTACCTTTTGTATGCCTGCTTGCACTCAAGCTTTTCATACCTATGATAACCCCATCTTTGACAAGGACATTTATGATAACCCTCTCTTTGATCATGATCCTATTGAAGATATAAAATCATCATCCTTCCATTCCACCTACCCTAGGCTAGGGTATGAATCTCCTATTGTGGCCTCTATAAAGCCATCTTGCCAAGTTGCTAAGGATGTGCAAGCTTCCTTTGATGTTAGCCCTACCGAAAAGGAAAGTCTCAAAGACCATGTTGATGACATCACTAATCCTTCCATCTCACCCACATCCATCGACCTTATAGACATGGATCAAAAAGTATCATTCAAAGAAAATATAAAGGAGGTAATTCAAGAATCGAAGGTCAAAGTGCCTTTTTTCAAATGGAGATCTAAAATCAAAAGAAATCTTGCAAGGAAAGAAAGATCAAGAAAAGTCCCTTAGCCAAAATCAAAAGCTATTGGACAAATAAATAAAAAAGAAGATCAAGACAAGTCCCCTAGCCAAAATCAAAAGGTATCAGACAAATCAAAAATAAAAGTCAAAATAAAAGCAAGCAGAAGTTGATCTCTAAACATGCCTCTCCCTCAAAAATCACTGGGGGCATCTATCAAGGAAGAAAATCAAATCAAAAACTTGTTGATCCAAGGTCTTCATCCATGTCACTCTCACTCATACCATTCCACCCACCCATGCTCACATACTCGCCATAGCATTACACCTCCATTGGTGATATCTTTAAATGTGTCTTTGATGAAGACCCCTTCACATACTATAACTCATCAGTTGCCCAAGCTCTTTTTCGTCTGAAGCCTAATGGTCCACGTAGTGTGCACATTAGGGATCATATCATTGCCTCTTTCATCTGTCACCTCTATTGTCCTTCATACTTTCCACTCGTACTCTTCATTCCAATTGAGTCCTTTCATCCAGCAAGGTCATCCATATAGGATCGGGGCATCGTCAAGGCAATCTACTAATCCAGCATCTATCAGTTCTACACCTGAATAATCCAGTGCACAGTAAAAATCCTAAAAAAATACATAAAAATCAAAAAATGTCTTGAAAAAATGGTCGCCTTGATGAAAACCTGGCAAACAAGCATCTTGATGACAACAAAAAAGAGTCAAAATATCAAAAAAAAAACCAAAAAAATTAAAAAATTAAAAAAAAGTCAAAAAGTCAAAAAAAATCATAAAATCTAAAAAAAGTGCAATAAAAACAAGTAGTGAAAACCTGGTAATAGGCGTTATTTGTGATAAACTAGCTCTTCCATCTATTTGATGCATGTCTTGGTCGTTTTCTTTCACCATCATTTTTCCTATCATTGAAAGAATCAAAACTCATGTACATATCCTGGCAATGCGGTCATGTCTCACCCTAGCTTGGGGGAAAAATCTTAAACTCACTAGGGGAAATGAAATTTTAGCTAAAACAAACAGAAAAACAATAGTATGACAACACAACAAACACAATGATCATGGGGAAACTCAAACATTGAACAATCAATCATCAATCATTAGAAGATCAAATCATCTAAATCAAATAGCTAAAATCAATCAATCAATCAAATCAAATCTAAATGGATGATATTCTTTTGAATCATGATTTTATCGCTTTAGCATGAATGCTTAAATGTTGTACTTTGATTTTTGTTATCGTATCTTTGGAGCAACTCGATGATGTATTGAATTAGAGGAGCTAGGAAGGAGAATGATATTTTCTTTGTTTGTTGTCTATAAGTTGATCATTATTACTATGTGAATTTTCATGATACATGCTCTACAAAGTATCACTGATGACATTTCGGATTCACACAGGAAAACGATTAACTCTTTTTTGTTTACGCAAAAAATGCTCAGGTCATCTCAATTTAATTATACCTAGATGCTTGTGTTAACTTGCAATATCAAAAATCATGAAAGTAGTACTTAGGTCATCATGGTCTAAATTATACCATTGATGCTTGTACTCACTTTCAACATTTTAAAGGCTCAATGATGATAAAAACATGATAAATGGACTATTAAGATGACAACTTTTGCATGTTTAGATTTGCATGGTTAAAATAGATTGCATTCATGTTAGTTTTCCATCTGCAAAATGGATATTCCAAGGCTGGTGAAATGTTAAAAATGTTGTTATCTCTATCATTAAAGGATTGAGTATACTTGACATTAAATAAAAAAACCATTCATATAGTTGCATAATCATTATTACATCATGCATACATTAGAAAGAATTATCATATATCATACATTCATCCATACATTATATACCATATATTTGTATTAGAAAAGGCCAAAAATAAACTACATCACATAACATTTGCATAATCACATTCATCTCATAGCATAAAAGCATCATCCATAAAGCATATAAAATCATAATTCATACATCATCATATTAAAACACCACATAGCATATAGAACAAGAAATCAAATGCATCCATCATAAACACATATTGACACCATATAGATCCATAGTCTGTTGCATATCATATAAACCTAAAAATAATAAATTCAAGTATACAATGATATCCAAACATGGAGAGATACATCAACAAAGTGGCAAAAATCACAAAATCTTTGACTGAATAAGTGTATAGATCAAGTATCAATACATCATCAAGTCTTAGTACATTAATCAATCTTATACTGGAGCATATTAGTCAGAGAAGTCAAACTACATCGCCCAATCAAATCTGAATCTACCTGCACAAGATGCAGAAATCCTCCTATAATCATAACATATCACAAATCAACAATCTTATCAATAAATCAACATCAATCAGTCAATCAAATCAAATCAGCTTTGGTAAGATTTCGATCAAATCTTGTTGAGCATCTATCATTGATCCTTGCTTATCATGAGGTCAATCATCAATCTATCATTGATCCTCACCTATCATGAGGTCAATCATCAATCTATCATTGATCCTCACCTATTATGAGGTCAATCATGCTATCATTGATCCTCACCTATCATGAGGTCAATCATCAATTTATCATTGATCATCACCTATCATGAGGTCAATAATCAATCTATCATTTATCCTCACATATCATGAGGTCAATTTATCATCACACATCATCAAACATCATCCAATCAAACAATCAGCTAAAGCGATTATTAAACATCAAACACATGGAGGCAAAGCAGGGCAACATTTAATCAACTGGAAGAATTAGTATTTCTTTATTAGGAGATAAATCATTGAATCATCATACAACCATTAGGAAACCAAATCATTAAAAATTCAAAAATTCATCGATTTATCTCCCAAGGGGGAATATATCCATTATCACTCGAAAATCAATGTCTAGGGCATATCAAAAAAAATTTGTCAGTACTGGCAGCAAAATTATTCTTTGAAGCAATGTGTAAACACATCACTTCAAAGAGGATAAAAATATATACACCTAAAAATGGTCTGCATAAATCTAATTAATTAAATGCAATTATTTGATTAATTAGCCTTTAATTCATCTACTTATTCATAAATAGAAATATTTATTTATATAGTTCATATTCTATTTTCTTCCATCTTAATCACATTATTCTATCTTAATTAAATAAACAAATTCAATAGTTTGTTTTATTTAATTATCACCCTTTTATTAAATAAACAATTTCAATTGTTTGTTTTATTTAATAATATTATTTCCTTCAAAATTGAATAATTCTAATTTTCAATTGTTTGTTTTATTTTCTAAAGCCTTTGTCTCAACCAAAATTGAAAGTTTCAATTTAATTCAATTATGTTTTATCTCTCCAACAAAATTTGGAACATTCTCAAGAGACTTGGCTCTCTTCCTCCACTTTTTCTTCGTGGTCACTTGGAGGAATGCTTTATCCTCTCATTGAGACTCTTCAACTTCATCTTCAACCATTGATTTATCCAGATCAAATTTGAACTGTTGCTTGCTGGCACATCACAATTTTCTTCTAAAAATCTATAAAAGTAGTCTCTTTCTACAGGAAAAGGATCCCAAATTTGAGAAAACTTAGTCTGTAGGAATTACATTTGAGCAATTAAGCATTCAAGCATTTATCAATTATCAAATAGAATCATTTTAGTAATCATATTAGCATAATCATGGCTTTTGTAGTTGCATCTTAATTATCATAATAGCATCATAATTATCAACATTTAGCATGATAGCTTTCATTATCAGATCATTATTATCATTTATCAATTATCATATAGGATTAAATTCCTGCATTTTACATCATCTTGTTCTCTTGGTTGTCATTTTAATAATCATAGTGCATACAATTTGAGAGCCACTTTGATTTAATAAATCCTTGGAGATAGAGAGCAATGGGGTGATTTTAGAGATTTTATTATGTTTCAATTAGATCAATTTGTCATTTGAATTCTCTAATGCAATGTTTCATTGAAGTGTGTTGTTCTTCATTTACACATATCTTACCTCACACATACAAGTTTAAGTTACTTTTCATAAAATAGGAAACCTACAACTCTTGGAATGATCTTGGATGAATTGTGGGCTTCATAAAAAGATATAAATTGAGTTTGATGCTCTAAAAAGGGTTATCTACAAGCCTAAGAACATCTTGCACTCTCATCACTAACTTCAAATTTCAAAAGAAAAAAAAAAAGATATGAAACCCAAAAAGCTCATGGATAGGCCTAGGAAAGCTCGTGGAAAAGTGCCTAAATTAATCATTACCCTTATCATTATACTATAAGAAAAATGCAACAAGTGACACAAAAGTAATGAACCCCTAAATGTAAGTAGATATTTTCAATGTAATAAAATTTGTATTTCCTTATGCATCATATATAAATAGTAAAACTACCATTTATTCATGTTTCATTTCAAATTAAAAGTGAAACTATGATTTCACATCATGTTTCTAGATCTTAACTAAATATTTTAAATCACTTCCAAACAATCAAACCATGGTAAGAGTTAGGTCAATCAATAGAATGTTACAAAATGAAACTCATACCATGTACCTAGTGTAGTTGTATCCATGTTACACTTAATTTAGTACACAAGTCAATTAATAGTCATTGTATGCTCAATTGTAGAACCTATGACTAATAATAATATAAGTGGTCATCTATATAGGAATTACATAGTATTCAATTATTTATAAATAGTGATCCAAAATAGATTTAACCATTTTGTTAATATTTTTTACTTACAAAGTGACAAGTAATGGGTATAACTTAGCAACTGTCTAACCCTTATGATAAATAATTTGAGGATAAATTAAAATATTTTAATATTAACGTATCTAAAATTTGATAGTAAAAATTTATTAGAACACATCTTGCTTTGAGTCTACATAATTAGCTCATTCTCTCATGTATAAGGATTACATCACAAGATTATCAATCACTACCAAAATGAATAGTGAAATTCCCATAATAAAAATATATATTATACAAGTCTAATGTTATTGATCTTCTCTTTTCTCATAGTACTTCATATCATAGTGAACACAAGGGCAATGGGGTTCCACCTTTTGGGAGATGGAACTAAACCTATTTCACACTTTAGTTCATTCAGAAACCTCAAACAAATGACTTGATTGAGGAATGGCTAGTGGGTTTCCTTGTGTGATTAGACAGGAGTTCACCATTAAAGGAAGCTTCAAAGGAGAAATGCAAACTATTATGCACACAACACTAGAAACTTGAAAGCATTAACTTGAAAGCATTAAATCAAATTAAAAAGGAAGTGTGAAATAGAGAAGTACCTGAAAGAATGGACATGCCAAAAAAAGGTGTAAAAACCATTAAAATTGTTGTTTTAAGGTGCACTGGGATTGATACACCAAGCTGGGTTATTTAGTCCTACTACATGCATCTGGATAAAATTTGGAATCTTTTGGTGACTATGGAAGATCTACAGAAAACTAACAAAAGGGCTATATTGGGACTCATATGCCTAGAGGGATGATCTATTCTTATTACTATGGTTTGATCGATATTTCTATAGCCTCTAGTGATCTTCTATAACTTCCATCTTGTCTGATTCTTCAAGTCTAAAAGTTTGAATTTTTGTATGTAGGTGAGTTTCAGTGAAGATGACAACTTTTACAATTTTTTCTTTAGAGGATCTTCAATCTTCAATTCACCTAGATCCACAAACACACAATAAGATGGAAAAATGTTGTTTTGTTAGGGAATAGGATTTTACCTTTTCCAAACCATGTTTTTGTAATTAAACCTTGAAATGAAATAGAAGAGAATGAAGGAATGATGAATGAAACAATGCAATGTTGTAACTCACCATACCCTTGAAACAAAGGCTGCAAACTTGTGTGAAATGACTCCAATGGATGTGGATATTGACTCTTAATCTTGATATGAGATAATGCCTTCAAATTCTTGCTTGAATCATGAAAACCTACACCAAAAATTCTAGCTCACAAACACACATGATGCATGTTGAATTTGACATGACACTTGAATCTTGAATGTAGCTCCAAATTCTTGATGATTTTCTCTTCAATGCTCTCTTGATCATAAGTTTTCTATAGTATTTGAATACTTGAAAGCTTAGATGAAATTATGTGAAATAACCTTGTATTTATACTTGTTTATGCCTAAATTTTCAAAATTACAACACTACAATCCAACATCAGATCTAGGATAATAAAATCCTGCCAAGAATTTGATTTAAAATAGGTCCAGGTTAAAGCAATACTCATATGCCAGGTTGGGCATATGAGCCCTAGGGGCTTAAACCTAGGATAAAGATTTCAAGACTTTTCTTGTTTAATGTAACATTTAAAATTAGGTCCTGAGACCTAGGTGGGATCCATATGCCCAAAGGGGAGTATGAGTTCCAAATCCCTAGATTTGGAACACAACCACAAACATTAAATTATGATTTTTCTTTTTTTAAATGTTGGGATTATCCTTAGAAAAATGTATTTAATAAAGCTCGTGGATGCAAAATAGGATCAATTGAGGCATAAATAAACCCAATTTTAATAGGGAGGTCCCAAAAAAGTGTGAAAATGTAAAGGGATACATTTTTCTACACTATATTTAGCCCCCACTTTAGTGAGAGGATGACCTTGCATCAAAAACACACTAAAGTAGACAAATTCGCATTAAGAGGGGTCCATGTGTACCAATGCCAGTAAGATAAGATGACAACAATCAAGAGGAATGATCAAGCCCCTAGAATCAAGGTCTTATGGAAAACCAACATAGGCACAAAAGAACACATGCATGTGAATGATGTATGAAGCAACAACAAGGTACACACATACACTGTCAAAGACATAAATTAGAAATGAAAAAGGGAAAAGATGGTGGATCAAGCCTTGACTATTTGTCCAACTCGATGTGGATCAAGCCTTAGTTGTTTTTCCAAAAAATGTTTACAAGTGGAACACAATGTACACTATGCAAACAAAATGTGCACTCACATGGGCTAGTGGAATCTAGTATACACTAGGTGATCCCACAGTGAGACACATATCAACACGACCAATATGCATCCATAGAGACAAGAAAGTGGCTATGGGAAATTCATGCCTATGGTTAGATCCCATATTTACTAACCATACGAAAGCTATACCTCCTGATAACTTTGGTAAGATGCCATACAACAGGAATAGTATGATTCATGAGGCAAGCAAAAATTCATGTGCTAACACCCATGAAAAAATAGGATGGCTCCAAAGGCAAGAAAAGTGTGTCATGCAAGGTGGCCATATAACAGTTATTGTAAATGCGAAATATTGTAAGGTACATTCAAAGGGGTTTTTTTAGTTCATGTAAGGTCTTAACTTATGGAACATCATGCACATTTTCTCCAAGAGAGGACCAATTGAAGAATAAAAGATTCACAACTTAGGGGATGCAGTGTGTTGCATCTACTAAGAGGAATATAATATGCTAAGAGAGATAACGCTTTTGAAGGACATCACAACCAATTTAACCACAAAGAGAAAGACGCATTGCATGAAGTAAGAAGACCACACAATGAAACATGAGTTGTAATTGAAATGCAAAAGAATAATGCCAATGTATACCCCCACTTTAAATAAATTTCTAAAAACCATGTTGTGATAAATTACCTTAAAGTAGAAAATGATAAATGCTAACAATAAAGAATACGTGAGAGCTTATTTGGGAAGCCCTATGCCAAGTCATATGTTTATAAATAAAGCTATGCCATGAAAAGGGGTTGCCCCCAAGATGAAATCCCAAAATCACACATAAGGGATCCACAGATTTGGGGTTAGTATTTTTTTGCTATAATTTGTTTATAGAGAGCTCAAAAACATCATCATTCCCCAAATACTCATGGAATTGGAAGAATGATACAAAGAGAGTGAAAACAAAGAAAATATTTTGGTTCAACATGGAAGAGACCTAAATGTCTTGGCACCTTCTATCATCCCCAAGAGGAAAACACAAGACAAAGAAAAATAAAATATTTACAACATATTGAAGAATGTAGATACAAATGGTATGGGAGAATGCATTATGCACATGCAACCATACATGTGAAAAAAGAAGAAGGAAAGACTAGTAAGGTACATGCAATTTAACCTATAGCAAGTCATCTGCATCCCAATCTTGATCAATATATATAGAAGGCAAACAACTAACCAAAGGGACAACAACAAGTGCCGAACTAGGGGAATCACCAAGTTCAACACTCTTCTTAGGAAAATTTTCACTTAAGTTCATAGAAGAGGAAAATAATGTATTCAACTCATTATGCACTTTTTCATCAATTTCAACATTCTCATCATCATCATCCAAGTTAATCACAATGAGAGGTCGAATGATAATTTCCAAAGAAGATGCCAGTTCCTATTGTGGTTGTGATATAGGATATTTTTGTTGTGGAAAAGAGGGAGAGTCATTGAGTATTATTTCACTTGAGTTTGGATACTAATTTTGTTTGTTATTTTATTCTTCACACTAGGTTCACTAAAATGAACACAAGGCAAATAGGGTTCCACCTTTTTAGAAATGAAACTAAACCTATTTCACACATTAGTTCATTAGGAAACTAGATCCCTCAACCAAATGACTTGATTGAGGAATGACTAGTGGGTTTCCTTGTGTGATTACATGGGGGTTCACCATTAAATGAAGCTTCAAAGGAGAAATACAAACTCTTATGTACAAAACCATAGAAATTTGAAAACATTAAATCAAATTGACAAATAACATGAAACAAAGAAGTACCTAGAAGAATGGAGAGGTCAAAAAAAGAACTAAAAACCCTAAAAATTGTTGTTTTCAGGTACATTGAGATTGATACACCAAGCTGGGTGAATTAGTTCTACTACAAGAATTTGGGAAGAATCTTGAATCTTCTAGTGACTGTGCAGGATCTATACAAAACTAACAAAAGGCCTATACTGGAAATCATATTCCTAGAGGGGCAATTTAGTCCCATTGCAAGGGTTCAACTAATATTTTGTATCCTCTAGTGATCTTTTGTAGCTTCCATCTTGTTCGATTCTTCTAGTCCAAAAGTTTGAATTCTGGTCTATAGGTGGGTTTTTGTGAAGATGACAACTTCTTGACAACTTTGAAAAATTTTGCAATTTTTTCTTCAAAGGATCTTCAAGCTTCAATTCACCTAGATCTTCAAACACACATCAAGAGGGAAAAATGTTGTTTTATTAGGGAATGGGGGTTTTCCTTGGTCAAACCCCATTTTGGTAATTAAACCTTGAAATGAAATAGAAAATCATGAAGGAATGATTAATGAACAAATACAATATTGTAACTCACCAAACCCTTGAAATAAAGGCTACAAACTTGTGTGAAATGGATCCAATGGATGTGGATCTTAACTCTTGATCTTGATATGAGATAATGTCTTTGAATGCTTGCTTGAATCGTGAAAACCTACATCACAAATGTTAGCTCACAAACATGCATGATGCATGATGAATTTGACATGATGCTTGAATCTTGAATGTAGTGCCAAATGCTTGATGATTTTCTCTTGGATGCCCTCTTGATCATGTAAGTTTTCTATAGTGCTTGAATACTTGAAAGCTTAGATGAAATTATGTGAAATAACGTTATATTTATACTTGTTTATGCCTAATTTTTTGAAATTACAACACCACAAGCCAACAACAGATCTATGATAATAAAATACCACCAATAATTTGATTTAAAATAGATCCAAGTTAAAGTGGGACTCATACACCAAGTTGGGCATCTAAGTACCAGGGGCTTAAACCTGGGTGATCTGTATACGGATCTAGACTATATGCAGTATTGAATGCTTAATCAAAAATGACTTTGCGGAATTACAAATTCATGCATACATTAACGAAATTATACATCAAACTGAAAACGTAATGTGAAAATCAGAACATGAGAGAGGAGAGAAAAAGTGCAAACAAATTGGTAACGGAGTTCGTCACAAAGGTGACTACGTCTCCGGGTCCGCTCCAATAGAGTGACCGATCCGATTAATCTCCAAAAAATATTGCAAATGCACCAAGACTTATCCCTTTAAACACATCAGCATAACATGCCCTCGATGTGCAGAATAGTCTTCAAAAATCTCTTAGAAAAACTCTCTCTAATTCACTACTTCACCCTTGGCTTGGAAAATTCTGATTAGCTCCTAAGAGCATACCCCCCTCTTTTATACATACAATCTACCTAAAAAGGCTTAACAAATTCATTAATTGCCTAATCCTCTATTCACAACTCGTACAAGTTGGTTTCTATTTTTTTCTCAACTCCTTTTGTCAATTTGCTAGGTGGGTTTTGCCTTATTTTTGGCCTTATGGCACATTTGGGTACAAATTCGGCCTTAAACATTTAACAAAACTAAATAGTCACTAACTATATTTAAAGCCATATCAATGGCGTAACGGTGGGTATTGGTTTTACCACCCGCGTGGTCGGGGGTTCCAACCCCGCTGGCCATGTTTTAAAACAAATCACCAAAATTTTAAAATGCCAAAACTAACCATTTGTCATTATATATTAAATGGCCACTGGCAGGTGTAACGGTTGAACGACTGGTTGTTAGCGGTGAAGTCATGGGTTTGAAACCCTCTAAAATTTTTGTTGAAACAAACAACGAACCCACCGACGGATGGAGATGCAACTGACAATGCCACGTGTCCTCTTTCTGTTCGCCAAGATAACCGACAATATGCTAACTCCAATGCCAACAATAGCTGACTCAGATACAGAAAATAGCCACGTGTCAAATGCCTACTCGTTGAAGACGATGACGTGTGCTGACTGGACCTCTGACTATTTTTGCCATGTATCTACTGACTAAGATGCCACTGTACTGTACTTTCTACAAACTCATCATGCCACATGTCCAAGCCCGATTCGCCAGACCTACTGACTAAACTACTGACGATGTCGATGACATGTACAGATGACATGTGTCTTCACATGATTTGTCGATCAGGCTATTGTCACCTGCCACATCATCGTGCCACGTCAACAAGTATAGACTGTACGGACTGCCATGTGTCAGGTCCTGATTGGTGCACTTTGGATTTTCACAAACTACTGACGTCATCTTGTATGGACGCTGATGTCATCATTGTGCCTTCTAGTCACCAAGTCAACCAAGAGCTTTGACCAGCTGTATCTTGAGCATATGATGTCGAATTTTGATGAAATGAGTTGCGTTGGAAAGCTTGCAATGAGCTCTTCATGATGACGCTAACTTTGACAACTTTTGATGACCTCATTTTTTTCCTTCTTGGACGCCCCCTAATCCCAGTTTGACCCAAGGTTTGACTGGCCATAATTTGCAAAAACAGACTCCTTTTCCCTCTGTTCGAGTTGCGTTGGAATCAGGACGTTGAGCTCTTTCTAATGGTGTAGATTCTAGAGAAAAATGAGACACTTCAATTTTCACTAAAAATATCCACCAGATCAGACCTCCCCACTGAAGACCTTTTGGACCTCCAAAAGTGGCATTTAATCTGACAATAAGTGAGGACTTGGCCTCCCCACTTGTCCTGTATCCTCTGTACATCTGAATACTTGGATCACAAGCACAATCAAGACTGCAACAACATTGTTGATCATAAACATTATTCCATCACTTCCATAAGCATCTACATCAATTGTCATAGCCATTAACCAACAAAAATTGACTAGCATCAAGTTGAACAATAATGCAGAAATGAAAGAGAATAAGTCAACAACATATTGATCCTTCACAATAGGAACATTTTTACCCAAGGAACCATCAATGCTTTCAATCATCATTCCCTGATGTTGTACTGCAAGTGCATCCTGCAACATTTGACCTTGGTTAGCTACTCCAAGTTCAAGTTTAGAACCACCTGTACTGACAGACATAAGAGTTAACTCTTTACTTGCATTAATTACCCTCTTTAACTACCCTGTGTTTGCAAAAGAACGATCAGTCTTAATCCTGTGAGAATGTACAATATAATAAATGCCATCTTTAAACAAGTGATAATGATTCTTTTCCCTCTAGAAAATTGCTTTTTTGTCATAAAGATAAGGGCTACCAAGTACTATCCCACAGATATCTAGTGGAACCACATCAAACTGTACTTCATCCACAAACTTACTAGTGATTGCGAACCTTAAGGTGCATTGTTTTGTTACTTGAAACTTATCATTTTCACAAATCCAGCCTAGTGGATAAGGTTTCTTATGCAATGTTGTTTTTAATCCCAATTTCTTTAAAATACTTTCTAAAATCAAATTAACTTGAGATCCACTATCTATGAGTGCATCAATTTTAGTGTTCTTAGCAACAACCCTTAAGTGAAACAACTCATTCATTTTCACATCTTCAGAGACATAATTAACTTTAGAAGTAGAAGCACAACTAGCAATAGAAACACTAGAAATAGGAGCTTTACCTTTTAAACCCATAGATGTTATCTTAGTCTCACCATCTGAATCAGATTCAAGATCCATAACAACATTCATGGATTTCTCCTTACCTTACAATTTCTGATTATGTTTCTGAGCCCACTTAGGCTTCAATTCAGGATGCAACTACCAACAATGTTCTTCATCATGACCCTTCCTGTCACAATGAGTGCAAGAAAGTTTCTCATCCTTCTTAACTGTAGTTGCCTTCTTTCCTTTCCCTGTCTCTGCAACCTTAGAAGATTTCTTTACATCATTATCAAACTTATCAATAAAAGATCCTTTTCCCCTTTACTCTAAGTGGGTAGCTTGGACACAAACTTCATCCAAGTTACAAGGGTTCAGAACCAAAATAGAATGCCTAAGGTAGGAATGAAAACCTCATATGTACTTCAACAAAGTGTCCTGGGTGTACAAAGGAACATTCAAAGCAATAGCCCTTTTCCTGAATTCATGGGTGTACTCTTTGACAGTTTGACCCTTCCCTTGCCTAAACATTTGTCAGTCCATCATTAACTATTGCATATGTCCTAGGGGATAAAACTGCTTCTTAAGAGCATTAACAAACTCTGCCCAAGTTAAACTGACTCTACCATGTTGTGAAACTTCTGCCTTAGTCTTACTCTCCCACTAGGTTAAAGTTGTACTCTAATCGAAGAGTAGCTAATTGGATCCTATCAACATCATCTAATAGGTTCTAGACTCTATAGTAGACTTCAACTTGCTGAATCCAATCATCCAATTTTTTAGCATTAAGTTCACCACAATACTTAGGCAAGTCAAATTTTACATCCAATTTGATCTCAAGCTTATACCCACTCTTGAAAGGATTAAAAGAAGTAGAATGAGGAGAAGATGGAGAAGAAGGAGAAGAGGGAGGAGAAGGAGAAGAGGGTGGATCTGATTGCTTGCCACCATCTCCATGTTTTTTCCCTTTCTTGTCTTTGCAATCTTCTTGCTTTGACGAACCTTCTTCACGTTCCTTCTACTCTTGTCTCTCTTGAAAAAGAATGTCCACCTTAGCCTTCATCATGAGGAATGCTCTTCGAAACTCTTGCTCACTGATTTCTTCAGGGACCTCCATTCCAGACAAGGACATCTTCGGAAAAGTTCTACACTTCCCGATCTTAGGATCAAAGTCTTCGAGCTTGCCTTCACCCTTTTGAATCATGGATCTCAGTAGCATTCAAGAAAACAACTACAATAATAGTCACCAAAAGCTCTGATACCACTTGATCTGTATACGAATCTAGACTATATGCAGTATTTAATGCTTAATCAAAAACAACTTTGCGGAATTACAAATTCATGCATACATTAACAAAATTATGCATCAAATTGAAAACATACGGTGAAAATCAAAACATGAGAGAGGAGAGAAAAATTGTAAACAAATTGGTAAGGGAGTTCATCACAAAGGTGACTACGTCTCCGGGTCTGCTCCAATAGAGTGACCGATCCGATTAATCTCCAAAAAAGATTACAAATGCACCTAGACTTATCCCCTTAAACACATCAGCATAACATGCCCTCGACATGCAAAATAGTCTTCAAAAATCTCTCAAAAAAACTCTCTCTAATTCACTACTTCACCCTTGGCTTGGAAAATTCTGATTAGCTCCTAAGAGCATACCCACCTCTTTTATACATACAATTTTCCTAAAAAGGCTTAACAAATTCATTAATTGCCTAATCCTCCTTTCACAACTCGTACAAGTTGGTTTCTATTTTTTTCTCAACTCCTTTTGTCAATTTGCTAGGTGGGTTTTGCCTTTTTTTGGCCTTATGGCTCATTTGGGTACAAATTCGGCCTTAAACATTTAACAAAACTAAACAGTCGCTTACTATATTTAAAGCCATATATATGGCATAACGGTGGGTATTGGTTTTACCACTCGCATGGTCGGGGGTTCCAACCCCGCCGGCCATGTTTTAAAACAAATCACTGAAATTTTAAAATGCCAAAACTAACCATTTGTCATTATATATTAAACAACCATCGGCAGGTGTAATGGTTGAACGACTGGCTATTAGCGGCGAAGTCATGGGTTCGAAACCCTCTAAATTTTTTGTTGAAACAAACAACGAACCCACCGACGAATGGAGGATGCAACCGACAATGCCACATGTCCTCTTTCTGTTCGCCAAGATAACCGACAATATGCTGACTCCAATGCCGACAATAGCTGACTCAGATACCGAAAATAGCCATGTGTCAAACGCCCACTCATTGAAGACGATGACGTGTGCTGACTGGACCTTTGACTATTTTTGCCACGTATCCATTGAATAAGATGCCATTGTATTGTACTTTTTGCCAACTCATCATGCCATGTGTCCAAGCCCGATTCGCCAGACCTGCTGACGATGTCGATGACATGTACGGATGACACGTGTCTTCACATGATTCGGCGACCAAGCTGACGTCACCTGCCAGGTTGACAAGTACGGACTATATGGACAGCCACATGTTAGGTCCCAATTGGTCCACTTTGGATTTGCACGAACTGCTGACATCATCTTGTATGGATGCTGACATCATCATTGTGGCTTCTAATCACCAAGTCAACCGAGAGCTTTGACCAGCTGTATCTTGAGCATGCGATGTCAGATTTTGACAAAATGTGTTGCATTGGAAAGCTTGAAATGAGGTCTTCACGATGATGTTGACTTTGACAACTTTTGACGACATCATTTTTTTGCTTCCTGGACGCCCCCTGATCCCAGTTTGACCCAAGGTTTGACTAACCATAATTTGCACAAATGGACTCCTTTTCCCTCCATTCAAGTTGCATTTGAATCAAGATGTTGAGCTCTTTCTGATGGTGCAGATTCTAGAGAAAAATGAGACACTTCAATTTTCACTAAAAATATCTACCGGATCAGGCCTCCCCACTAAAGACCTTTTGGACCTCCAAAAGTGGCATTTAATCTCACAATAAGTGAGTACTTGGCCTCCCCACTTGTCCTGTATCCTCTGTACATCTGAACACCTGGCTCACAAGCACAATCAAGACTGCAACAACATTGTTGATCATAAACATTATTCCATCACTTCCATAAGCATCTACATCAATTGTCATAGCCACTAACCAACAAAAATTGACTAGCATCAAGTTGAACAATAATGCAAAAATGAAAGAGAATAAGTCAACAACATATCGATCCTTCACAATAGGAACATTTTTACCCATGGAACCATCAATGCTTTCAATCATCATTCTCTGATGTTGTACTACAAGTGCATCATGCAACATCTGACCTTGGTTAGCTACACCAAGTTCAAGTTTAGAACCACCTGTACTGACAAACATAAGAGTTAACTCTTTACTTGTATTAATTACTCTCTATAACTGCCCTATGTTTGCAAAAGAATGATCAGTCTTAATCCTGTGAGAATGTAAAATATACTGAATGCCATCTTTAAACAAGTGATAATGATTCTTTTCCCTCTAGAAAATTGCTTTTATGTCATAAAGATAAGGGCTACCAAGCACTATCCCACAGATATCTAGTGGAACCACATCAAACTATACTTCATCCACAAACTTACTAGTGATTGTGAACCTTAAGGTGCATTGTTTTGTTACTTACAACTTATCATTTTCACAAATCTAGCCTAGTGGATAAGGTTTCTTATGCAATGTAGTTTTTAATCCCAAGTTCTTTACAATACTTTCTGAAATCAAATTAACTTGAGATCCACTATCTATGAGTGCATCAATTTTAGTGTTCTTAGCAACAACCCTTAAGTGAAACAACTCATTCCTTTTCACATCTTTAGAGACATAATTAACTTTAGAAGTAGAAGCACAACTAGCAACAGAAACACTGGAAATAGGAGCTTTACCTTTCAAACCCATAGCTGTTATCTTAGTCTCATCATCTGAATCAGAACCAAGATCCATAACAACATTCGTGAATTTCTCCTTACCTTTCTATTTCTGATTACTTTTCTGAGCCCACTTAGGCTTCAATTCAGGATGCAACTACCAACAATGTTCTTCATCATGACCCTTTCTGTCACAATGAGTGCAAGAAAGTTTCTCATCCTTCTTAACTGTAGTTGCCTTCTTTCCTTTCCCTATCTCTGCAACCTTAGAAGATTTCTTTACATCATTATCAAACTTATCAATAAAAGATCCTTTTCCCCTTGACTCTAAGTGGGTAGCTTGGACACAAACTTCATCCAAGTTACAAGGGTTCAAAACCAAAATAGAATGCCTAAGGTAAGAATGCAAACCTCCTATGTACTTCAACAAAGTGTCCTGGGTGTACAAAGGAACATTCAAAGCAATAGCCCTTTTCCTGAATTCATGGGTGTACTCTTGGACAGTTTGACCCTTCCCTTGCCTAAACATTTTCAAGTCCATCATTAACTATTGCATATGTCCTAGGGGATAAAATTACTTCTTAAGAGCATTAACAAACTCTGCCCAAGTTAAACTAACTCTACCATGTTGTGAAACTTCTGCCTTAGTCTTACTCTCCCACCAGGTTAAAGTTGTACCTCCTAACCAAAGAGTAGCTAATTGGATCCTATCAACATCATCTAATAGGTTCTAGACTCTACAGTAGACTTTGACTTGCTGAATCCAAGCATCTAATTTTTTAGCATTAAGTTCACCACAATACTTAGGCAAGTCAAATTTTACATCCAATTTGATCTTAGGCTTATACCCACTCTTGAAAGGATTAAAAGAAGTAGAATGAGGAGAAGATGGAGAAGAAGGAGAAGAGGGAGGAGAAGGAGAAGAGGGTGGATCTGATTGCTTGCCACCATCTCCATGTTGTTTCCCTTTCTTGTCTTTGCAATCTTCTTCGTTCAACGAACCTTCTTCACATTCCTTCCGCTCTTGTCTCTCTTGAAAAATAATGTCTACCTTAACCTTCATCTCGAGGAATGCTCTTTGAAACTCCTACTCACTGATTTCTTCAGGAACCTCCATTCCAGACAAAGACATTTTCGGAAAAGTTCTACGCTTCCCGATCTCAGGATGAAAGTCTTCGAGCTTGCCTTCACCCTTCTGAATCCTGGATCTCATTAGCATTCAAGAAAACAATTGCAATAATAGTCACCAAAATCTCTGATACCACTTGATCTGTATACGGATCTAGACTATATGCAGTATTGAATGCTTAATCAAAAACAACTTTGAGGAATTACAAATTCATGCATACATTAATGAAATTATGCATCAAACTAAAAACGTAATGTGAAAATCAGAACATGAGAGAGGAGAGAAAAAGTGCAAACAAATTGGTAACGGAGTTCGTCACAAAGGTGACTACGTCTCTGAGTCCGCTCCAATAGAGTGACCGATCCAATTAATCTCCAAAAAAGATTACAAATGCACCAAGACTTATCCCCTTAAAAACATTAGCATAACATGCCCTCGACGTGCAGAATAGTCTTCAAAAATGTCTCAGAAAAAATCTCTCTAATTCACTACTTCACCCTTGGCTTGGAAATTTCTGATTAGCTCCTAAGAGCATACCCCCCTCTTTTATATATACAATTTTTCTAAAAAGGCTTAACAAATTCATTAATTTCCTAATCCTCCTTTCACAACTCATACACATTGGTTTCTATTTTTTTTTCAACTCCTTTTGTCAATTTGTTAGGTGGGTTTTGCCTTATTTTTTGCCTTATGGCTCATTTGGGTACAAATTCGGCCTTAAACATTTAACAAAACTAAAGAGTCGCTAGCTATATTTAAAGCCATATCAATCGCGTAACGGTGGGTATTGGTTTTATCACCCGTGTGGTCGGGGGTTCCAACCCTGCCGGTCACATTTTAAAACAAATCACCGAAATTTTAAAATGCCAAAACTAACCATTTGTCATTATATATTAAACGGCTATTGGCAGCTGTAACGGTTGAACAACTGGCTGTTAGCGACAAAGTCATGGGTTTGAAACCCTCTAAATTTTTTGTTGAAACAAACAACGAACCCACCAACGGATGGAGGATGCAACTGAAAATGCCATGTTTCCTCTTTCTGTTCACCAAGATAACCAACAATATGCTGACTCCAATGCCGACAATAGCTGACTTAGATACCGAAAATAGCCACGTGTCAAATGCCTACTCGTTGAAGACGATGACATGTGCTAACTGGACCTTTGACTATTTTTGCCAGATATCTGCTGACTAAGATGCCACTATACTATACTATCTACCAACTCATCATGCCATGTGTCCAAGCCCAATTCGCCAGACCTACTGGCTGGACTTTTGACGACGTCGATGTCATGTACGGATGACACGTGTCTTCACATGATTCGCCGACCAGGCTGACATCACCTGTCACATCATCATGCCACGTCGACAAGTACAGACTGTACGGACTACCATGTGTCAACTCCTAATTGGTCCACTTTGGATTTGCACGAACTACTGACATCATCTTGTACAAACGTTGATGTCATCATTGTGCCTTCTAGTCACCAAGTCAACTGAGAGCTTTGACTAGCTGTATCTTGAGCATACGATGTCGGATTTTGATGAAATGAGTTGCATTGGAAAGCTTGTGATGAGCTCTTCATGATGACAGAAACTTCAAATACTTTTGACGACATCATTTTTTTCACTTCCTAGATGCCCCCTGATCCTAGTTTGACCCAAGGTTTGACTAACCATAATTTGCACAAACGGACTCCTTTTCCCTCCATTCGAGTTGCGTTGGAATCAGGACATTGAGCTCTTTCTGATGGTGGAGATTCTAGAGAAAAATGAGACACTTCAATTTTCACTAAAAATATCCACTGAATCAGGCCTCCCCACTAAAGACCTTTTGGACCTCCAAAAGTGGCATTTAATCTGACAATAAGTGAGGACTTGGCCTCCCCACTTGTCCTGTATCCTCTATACATTTGAATACCTGGATCACAAGCACAATCAAGATTGCAACAACATTGTTGATCATAAACATTATTCCATCACTTCCATAAGCATCTACATCAATTGTCGTAGCCACTAACCAACAAAAATTGACTAGCATCAAGTTGAACAATAATGCAGAAATGAAAGAGAATAAGTCAACAACATATCGATCCTTCACAACAGGAACATTTTTACCCAAGGAACCATCAATGCTTTCAATCATCTTTCCCTAATGTTGTACTGCAAGTGCATCCTGCAACATCTAATTTTGGTTAGCTACTCCAAGTTCAAGTTTAGAACCACCTGTACTGACAAACATAAGAGTTAACTCTTTACTTTTATTAATTACCCTCTTTAACTGCCCTGTGTTTGCAAAAGAATGATTAGTCTTAATCCTGTGAGAATGTACAATATACTGAATGCCATCTTTAAACAAGTGATAATGATTCCCTTCCCTATAGAAAATTGCTTTTATGTCATAAAGATAAGGGCTACCAAGCACTATCCCACATATATCTAGTGGAACCACATCAAACTATACTTCATCCACAAACTTACTAGTGATTGCAAACCTTAAGGTGCATTGTTTTGTTACTTGCAACTTATCATTTTCACAAATCCAGCCTAGTGGATAATGTTTCTTATGCAATATAGTTTTTAATCCCAAGTTCTTTACAATACTTTCTGAAATCAAATTAACTTGAGATCCACTATCTATGAGTGCATCAATTTTAGTGTTCTTAGCAACAACCCTTAAGTGAAACAACTCATTCCTTTTCACATCTTCATAGACATAATTAACTTTAGAAGTAGAAGCACAACTAGCAACAGAAACACTGGAAATAGGAGCTTTACCTTTCAAACCCATAGCTGTTATTTTAGTCTCATCATCTGAATCAGAATCAAGATCCATAACAACATTCGTGGCTTTCTCCTTACCTTTCTGTTTCTGATTACGTTTCTGAGCCCACTTAGGCTTCAATTCAGGATACAACTACCAACAATGTTCTTCATCATGACCCTTCCTGTCACAATGAGTGCAAGAAAGTTTCTCATCCTTCTTAACTATAGCTGCCTTCTTTCCTTTCCTTGTCTCTACAACCTTAGAAGATTTATTTACATCATTATCAAACTTATCAATAAAAAATCCTTTTCCCCTTTACTCTAAGTGGGTAGCTTGGACACAAACTTCATCCAAGTTACAAGGGTTCAAAACCAAAATAGAATGCCTAAGGTAGGAATGCAAACCTCGTATGTACTTCAACAAAGTGTCCTGGGTGTACAAAGGAACATTCAAAGCAATAGCCCTTTTCCTGAATTCATGGGTGTACTCTTTGACAGTTTGACCCTTCCCTTGCCTAAACATTTTTCAATCCATCATTAACTGTTGCATATGTCCTAGGGGATAAAACTACTTCTTAAGAGCATTAACAAACTCTGCCCAAGTTAAACTGACTCTACCATGTTGTGAAAATTCTGCCTTAGTCTTACTCTCCCACCAAGTTAAAGTTGTACCTCCTAACCGAAGAGTAGCTAATTGGATCCTATCAACATCATCTAATAGGTTCTAGACTCTATAGTAGACATCGACTTGTTGAATCCAATGATCCAATTTTTCAGCATTAAGTTCACCACAATACTTAGGCAAGTCAAATTTTACATCCAATTTGATCTTAGGCTTATACCCACTCTTGAAAGGATTAAAAGAAGTAGAATGAGGAGAAGATGGAGAAGAAGGAGAAGAGGGAGGAGAAGGAGAAGAGGGTGGATCTGATTGCTTGCCACCATCTCCATGTTGTTTCCCTTTCTTGTCTTTGCAATCTTCTTGCTTCAACGAACCTTCTTCATGTTCCTTCCGCTCTTGTCTCTCTTGAAAAAGAATGTTCACCTTAGCCTTTATCTCGAGGAATGCTCTTCAAAACTCCTGCTCACTGATTTCTTCAGGAACCTCCATTCCAGACAAGGACATCTTCGAAAAAGTTCTATGCTTCCCGATCTCAAGATCAAAGTCTTCGAGCTTGCCTTCACCCTTTTGAATCCTGGTTCTCGTTAGCATTCAAGAAAACAACTACAATAATAGTCACCAAAAAGCTCTGATACCACTTGATCTATATACAGATCTAGACTATATGTAGTATTGAATGCTTAATCAAAAACAACTTTGCGAAATTACAAATTCATGCATACATTAGCAAAATTATGCATCAAACTGAAAACGTAAGGTGAAAATTAGAACATGAGAGAGGAGAGAAAAAGTGCAAACAAATTGGTAACAGAGTTCGTCACAAAGGTGACTACGTTTCCGGGTCCTCTCCAATAGAGTTATTGATCTGATTAATCTCCAAAAAAGATTACAAATGCACCAAGACTTATCCCCTTAAACACATCAGCATAACATACCCTCGACGTGTAGAATAGTCTTCAAAAATCTGTCATAAAAACTCTCTCTAATTCACTACTTCACCCTTGGCTTGGAAAATTCTGATTAGCTCCTAAGAGCATACCCCCCTCTTTTATACATACAATTTGCCTAAAAAGGCTTAACAAATTCAGTAATTGCCTAATCCTCCTTTCACAACTCGTACAAGTTGGTTTCTATTTTTTTCTCAACTCCTTTTGTCAATTTGCTAGGTGGGTTTTGCCTTATTTTTGGCCTTATGGCTCATTTGGGTACAAATTCGGCCTTAAACATTTAACAAAACTAAACAGTCGCTAACTATATTTAAAGCCATATCAATGGCGTAATGGTGGGTATTGGTTTTACCACCCACGTGGTCGGGGGTTCCAACCCCGCCGGCCACGTTTTAAAACAAATCACCAAAATTTTAAAATGCCAAAACTATCCATTTGTCATTATATATTAAACGGCCGCCGACAAGTGTAACAGTTGAACAACTGGCTGTTAGCGACGAAGTCATGGGTTCGAAACCCTCTAAAATTTTTGTTGAAACAAACAATGAACCCACCGACAGATGGAGGATGTAACCGACAATGCCACGTGTCCTTTTTCTGTTCTCCAAGATAACCGAAAATATGTTGACTCCAATGCCGACAATAGCTGACTCAGATATCGAAAATAGCCACGTGTCAAATGCCTACTCGTTGACGACGATGATGTGTGCTGACTGGACCTTTGATTGTTTTTACCACATATCCGCTAACTAAGATGCCACTGTACTGTACTTTCTGCCAACTCATCATGCCATGTGTCCAAGCCCGATTCGCCAGACCTGCTGACTGGACTGCTGACGACGTCGATGACATGTATGGATGACACGTGTCTTCACATGATTCGCCGACCAGGCTGACGTCACCTGCCACATCATCGTGCCATGTCGACAAGTATGGACTATACGGACTGCCACGTGTCAGGTCTTGATTGGTGCACTTTGGATTTGCATGAACTACTGACATCATCTTGTACAGATGCTGACGTCATCATTGTGCCTTCTAGTCACCAAGTCAACTGAGAGCTTTGACCAGCTGTATCTTGAGCATACGATGTTGGATTTTGACGAAATGAGTTGCATTGGAAAGCTTGCAAAGAGCTCTTCGTGATGATGCCAACTTCGACAACTTTTGATGATATCATTTTTTTCACTTCCTAGACGCCCCCTGATCTCAGTTTGACCTAAGGTTTGACTAGCTATAATTTGCACAAACGGACTCCTTTTTCCTCTGTTCGAGTTGCGTTGGAATTAGGATGTTGAGATCTTTTTGATGGTTTATATTCTGGAGAAAAATGAGACACTTCAATTTTCACTGAAAATATCCACCGGATCACTGGGACATAGATTTTGAGAAGTGTTTGGTTTAATGTAACATTTAAAATTAGGTCCCAAGACCTAGGTGGGACCATATGCCTAATGGGGTGTATAAGTCCCAGATACCTAGATATGGAACACATAACCACAAACATTAAATTATGATTTGTCTTTTGTTAAATTTCAAGATTATCCTTAGAAAAATGCATTTAATAAGGCTTGCAGATGTAAAATAGGACCAATTAAGGCACAAATAAACCCAATTTCAATAGGGAGGGCCTAGACAAGTGTGAAAATGTAAAGGGATACATTTGTCTACATTACATATGGTTTACAAAATGCTAACACTGCATGTCCAATAGGCCCCTATTTGGTTAACCTTAATCCTAACATAACCATTTAGACAAGAACCTCAACATACAAAAGTTAACTAACATATGCCTCCTCACAACATATATTGATAGTATCTTATTATCATGAAACATGGTCAGGGGATGTTATACTATCAACTTTTGAGGTAATAGTTCAAAATATTAAATCTCATTACCAAAATATTTTTTTCCTAAAATGTATCTTGTTACCATCCACTAATAGTCTAATGAAATCACTATTTTTAAACAAATAAGTTCTTATAATTTTTTCTCCCCTCTTTCCATTTTATACATAATTCTAAATGTCTAGTATATGGAATTTTAAACCTTAATTTTCCCTCAGTAATAAGCTCGTCAAAATCTAACATCATTATATTTGGATACTACTATAATAATGTTTCACAAACAAGGATCATCAAATCAATTCATAATTAGATGTATATATGAAAATATAAAACTAAGTATCGAACATTATTTTATTCCACATCAAACTTCTATTATGTCACCTTTATACTTCATCCCACCATCCCTCCCTTTGAAGTCATTGTATTCAATGAATTTCTTCTTTAATGCTAAGATTTGTTGGTGTGAACAAATGTGTTGTACCTAGCTAATTCTAGCAAGGGAGACTTATTCACATGTTAAGTTTACTTAGGTCTTAGGTCTCATTCTAAATGTCTTAGCATCAAGATAAGATCTTATCCTATCTTATCTCTTTGAATTTTATTTAGTGTAAATTACCTAGGTCATTTAATAGTTGTCTCATAACATAGGATTAAGACACATGGGTATGTGTAGGATCATCATGGAGAAAATAGGCCCTTAAGTGGCGAAAAAATTAGAAAAATTAAAGTTAGGCAATTTGATGTAAAAAATTGAATAAGTTATCTATATTATTTGAAAAATATGTGAGAATAAAATTTGTAGCAAATTGAATGTAGTTTCTAAACTACTAGGTTTTTTTTTTTTAAATCTATTTGGTGAAAATTTGAAATTTCAATGTAGTACTGCTTAAATTTTAGAGAAAAAATAAGAAGTAGGTTTCTATCTAACCACCCTAACCACAATAAAATGATAATATTTTTTAATAAGTTTTTATATATAAATAGAGGACTCATGTCCCAATGTGATGCATATTTTTTTGTAATTTTTTTCCAAGTAAATAATTAATTATGAATTTTTAATTACAAATTTTTAAAAATATAAAAAAATCATATGTCTAACCACCTTAACTTGGTCAAAACTTCATGAAATTAATTTTTATTTTTTTAATCCTATAGTATACGAAGCATAGAATATGATGCATGTTTCAGATTCAAAAATGTGATACCATTTGAAAGCTATAGATTTTTTTCAATTAGCCTATCAATCAGGACTTTAGTCATAATTCAAATAAAAAATGAATAATAATTATATATTAAATTCAAAGTAACTTTTTTTTTTGATTGGTTATAAAGGTTTTATTGATATTAATAATGAAAATTAAAAAGAGATTACACTAGAAGAACAAAACAAAAGCTTCCCACCATAGTACAATAGACACCATAGAGGTTCAATTACATCCACAGGATCCCAAGAAAGGCCTATTAAAAATTTTAAAACTTAGAAGAGCCACTTGGTCTTTCTTTGGTCTGCGACCGAAGGACCATGGAAAAACTTCTCTTTTGGAAGTTTTTATCCTTCCTCCCCTTCATGACTTGCCAGCTGTCCTCCATCTTTGCAACCTCCTTTTGCCAATCATAAGAATTCTTTAGCACAACAAGCCCTCCATTTTTGCCTTCTTATTCAACCAAACATCTGGAACATCATGGTGCTGCCAAGAAACTTCATGTGTTTCAACCACAATTTGTCGATTCTGACCATCTATCACACCATTATAATCCCCTTTTTTTTGCACCTTCGACATTCCTAATTTCTCCCTACACTCCGGAGTTTTAGCACCATGATTATTTTTCTCTACTTCATCTTTCTTTGCTCTTCCATCCTCGACACCATTTGAGATGAGCATCTCTATTTTGCCTAACCCCCCCAACTGATTTGAAGACTCTGGCTGATCAAAATTTCCCACCACTTGGGAGCTGTTCTTGGCCTGCTCTACCTTGCTTCCTCTTTGTTTCTCCATCGCATAGTGTTTGTGAGAGACATCATGCCACCAAGTTGCCAGTTTTGACCATCTGGGCTTTACATAATTTGCAGCAATATGGCCTGTCTAGAAACACCTCCTACATCAAAAAGGTACCCCCTCATAATCCAAGGGTTGTACCCAACATCCTTTGGAGGTTTTTATTGAAACCTCTTTAGGGAGTGCCTTTGAAACATCCATCTCCACCAAAATATGTGCATAGGTGGAGTGCATAAGATTTGAGGAGCCTTCATCTACCATCAAAAAATATCCTAAAGAGTTTTCAATAGCCTCTAGGTAAGACTCAAACCAAAAATGAAGAGGAAAGTTTGGGAGTCTTACCCAAAGAGGAGCTTTATCAAAGGTTTATGTTGCAGGGTTAAAAGCTGGATGCCATGGCTTCAGGGATAGTGCATATTTCTCCTCCCAACTCCAGAAGAAATCACACAGGACTTTATTTCTATCAGCCACATTTTCAAAAACAACAATAAACAAGCCCCTGGCAGTAGGGTAGATTTGAATGCAACCTTCCATAACAGGTTCCCAATGCTCAGAAATCCACATGTGTAAATCACATAGACGAGGCCAAAAACCCCTGAAATGCCCTATCAGACCTAGTTGAGAGAAAAATTTCACATTATGCATTACCTCTTCCTCGAGCTCCTCCTGCAAGAGGACTGACAATTTTTTAGTTTTAACTACTTCAGTTGATATTCTTGTCGTTTGAAAGAGCAGATCCTCACTGTCTTTTGCACCCTCTACCCTACTTCTTCCATCCTTCCCTCTGGCACCCTGTTTACCCCTACTTCCACCGATCTTTGTGCCTAAAGACTTCTAGACGATGCACACAGGCTTCTCCTTGTGGCTCTATAAAGAAAGAGCCATTGCAGACCTGAACTCTACGCACGGCATCTGGGGATCCCCCGTTTTACATCCCCCACATGAGGGAAAACTTATCCCCTTTGCATCCTCAACCCCTCCCGGGACAACGATGTCTGAATTTCTTCCTTTCAAGCTTCCCTATTTGTTTCCTTCACCTAGAATAGGGTCATCACCATGCCTTCCTAAGAGCTCTCCAGTTTTATATTTTTGATCACCCCATCCTTCCAACTCTCTATTGCTGGTTACCTCAAAGAAATGAACTCCCTTCTTCTCCTGATGAGCCAGATTCAATGGGCTTCTTCCAATTGAAACCCTCACAGTGCCCCCATTAAGCAATAGTCGACCGTTGTCTCCCATATTTTTTTCAAAGTAACTTAGCATAATTTATATTGGTGGAAATATGAGAATCTCCTTTATAAACCCTTTTACGTTTCATCAATTTTTGGTAAAAAAAGATCATTAGCCACATACCCATCATATCACCACTTTTTGGTTCATCATGATCCTACACATACCCAAATGTAACAATCCTGTCTAATCCCATCCCTCACTTTACCTTTATAAGCAATGCAGGTGAAAGCACAAATTTGAGTTCACTTCTAGAGGAAGTTTTAGCCTTAGAAAAAATCTTGAATTGGGAAAAATGAATTGGGATCCCATTTTTTAGCAATTGGGATTTCGTTTCCCTTTAAGACCCTGAGCCTAAATTTAAAATTGAATCCTACTTTTTTTCAAGACCTCGAGCCTAGAATTATGAAACGAGATCCTGATTCCTACAAAACAAGATCCTAATTGCTATGAAATGGGATCCCGGTTTGTAATAAGCAGGATAATGTTTCATAGAAGTATTTAATTTTTTTGAAAAGGTTTGTGACCTCATTTTCACTACGAATAGTGGGAGCAAGAATAGGATCCCAGGTGGGAGATCAAGTTTCAAGCCCTGCTAATAGTCCAAATAAGGATTTTTTTCCCTTTTTTCACTTTTTAGTTTTCGTTATTTGGTATTTCAATTTTTTTTCTTTATTTTGTTTTTTAGGTATATATATTTTGTTTGAATGTTTAGCAAAATATGTAAACCCTAGCTCAATTTAAAAAATAAAAAAACTATAAATATTTTCATTTGCATTGCTTTAAGTTTTAAATCTATATCCAAATATTTCAAAATAAGATAATACTTAATTTCCTTGAGAAAAAAATTTAGATTTGTCTAAGTTTATTTCATTCCATTATTTAGCAACATACAAATAGAATTTTCAGCACATGGCATCCATATCTACCCATGCACAAACACCTACTCTCTAACATATTAACATAATTTTTTTTTTTTTTGGCATAACCTTGAGCGTCCTTTAAGAAAGGTTTAAAAATATCTCAAATAAACTCCTAAAATTTGATCAAATCAACCAATCCTCAATCAAACCAATAAAATTAACATAGCCATGAAATATTTTATCCTAAGTATACTAGAAATGAATCAAAACATAAATCTAGGGAGTTATGCCCCACCAACATAAGCATAAAAATTCCAAGATCATCCAAAGACCTCTAACATGGATATTTTTGAAAATCAATATACGCAATTTTAAATACAAAAACAAAGGTAAAGGACTATGCTAACTAAATGGGAAATTATTCTACCTAACATGTAAATAAGATGAAAAAAGGTCAAACCATTCTAAAAAATATTAGATACAACTCTTTAGATAGCATTTCATGTGGTAAAAGGAAATTTTCTCAATACTATAATAAATGTCTATTTAGTTCCACAAAGTGATCATAACTATCACAATTTTTATAAGATATGAAATTTCCTCCTTCGCAATTGCATAGATTATGTTTTTATACTCATTATAGTGTTTATACTTGTTAGAGCACCAAATTTGTACCTTGTTTTCTAAGCTTTTCTAATTGCACTCAGCAGATTTAGACTAACATGGGACTGCTTTTAGGTTGTGGGTGACCTATTTGAAAGCAGACCTCCAGTGATAAGGGTTGGATTTCCATTTTGATGCCACCTAAACATTTTAAACTCAGAGATAAGGGTAAGAAATTTCATAAAATAAACCTAATATAGAAAGAAACTAAGGTGATACACCAAAAACCTAGACCTGCTAACAACCTTGCACATTCAAATCAATATGTCAAAGCCAACTTACACAACTTCCTTTCCAATACAGTTCACATCAGTAATTTATAAAGAGGTTTGTAGCAGTTCTTTCAAAAGGAAAATGGACTTTACAATCAATACAACCATTAAACAACATGGTTCATAACCTGTAAACATGCATTTTCTATCAAATGGAGACATAAAACATGGGACAAGTTTGTAAGGAAAATGAATTTTCACAAAATAGATTGATCAACCATTCATGACACCATAAAAAATGAAGAAAGAAGGTAAAATACTCCAATCTATTAATTCAAAGTGCTTACTATATAATAGGCATGTCTGAGTTACAATATAGCTCCATGAAAAACAACTCCAAGAAAATGCAAGCTATCTTTCAACTGGAAAATAAAGAATTCCTCCAAATGTTCAAAATGAACATACTTAACCAACACCCACCAAAACCTCCAACACCTATCCTTCTAGAAGATTTTGGTTAGATAAAACAGAAAAGGCCCCAAAAGAATCTTCTAAAAGTCTCTAAAATTCCCTCTACATGGAGAAAAAATGAGCTAAGTGAATATCCATCCCAAAAGTGTGACAAAAATACCTTCAATTGGCCTCATATCCACCAAAATAGTCTAAACAATATCTCACACTTCCCACACCTCTGTAAATCAGCATTGGTCCTATTTCAACATTTGACCACATTCCCCATCATGCAATATGTGTGCTTTTTGAAACACATGGCTTTTAAAGCATTAAATATAGTGATTTTGTTAAGTGATTTATAAAACATCAATTAACAAATCACTTTACAATTAGGCTCAAATCAAAGGGACCCACCATTTTCTTGTGTTACATTTGCACTAAAAGACACAATAAAAGTGATTTTCAAATCACTTACATGATATCTTCAAATATGGAATAAAATGTAACATGTAATGCTATGGAAATAAGCTTTCGAAAGCTTCTAAGGAACTTTGACTATCAACTTACCATATTCTGCATTCTTCCCACACATGTCATACTCATTGGTTTGTAATGGCATATAGTATCAATAGCACTTGGCCAATAAGGCTGACCTCCAAGACTCTTGGAAAGAAAATTCCACCTTGCATGGCATTGGGAAAATAAATGCATCACATAAGGGTCTCATGGAAAAACATTGTTTTATTGCACACTCCATTGTTATATGTTGAACAACACCTAGCAATGAGTAAAAGTACAGGGGAAAACCCCAAGGCATAAAATGCCTAAGTAATAGCATGTAACATAGTATGAAGAGTTGCCAAGGTTTTTTAAAGAATGGGGAAAAGAAATAAAGGCATAAAAATGCCTAATGCAATAACATGTGGTCATCGACCCCCATCACATTTCACATGTTTTAATTTTAAAAAAAATGTGGAAAAAATACCTCCCCACCGAATAGGGTCAAACCCTAATCATAATACCCAAATGATGAAAAAACATCATCATTTGGCCTTCAAAGAATCTGGAGAATGTTGCTCTGCTACAATGAGGGTTTGGAAAACATGGGAAAATGATGATTTCACACTGGCTCTCAGTCATTTTGACATTTTCTTCATGAAATCGCCATGGGAACTTAGGTAATCATTTTTGTTTGACATAAACTTGCAATTTTTTTACTTAGAAGTCATTTCTTGACTCATAGGCCACGACCATGAATATAATTTTAACTCATATGTTTCACTTGTTCTCCCTCTATTGTTGTATCATCCCTTTAGTCACCATGAGAAGCTTTAAATGAAGCTTACTATGGAGAGACAAAACTTCAAATACTACAAAATTTGAGCAACAGTTCCAGGTAAGCATCCAATCGGCTCCATTTTCTGAATTTAAGTAGCAAAAACCCCATGTTTTGTTTCTTCCTTGAGAATAACGCGTAGAAGCTTGTTTCCTTTCTAAATTTGTCAAGGAAGACACTCCATTTTGTTTACCAGTTGTTTTCATGAAAAAATATACGTTTTGGCTGTGGCCATGTAAAGAATAGATAGATTTTTCTTTGGAACTTCAACTTTTTTCAATTTGTAAAATAACCCAACTGGGTTCTTTTTTTTGTAGACAACAGACAATCTCTCGGCCACGACCTATAACATAGTGAAATTTGGTACCATGCTTCCGATTTTCTCATAACAAAGCTCAAAATGCCTTTTGAAAGACTGTGTTTGTGATTTTATTGAACCCCAAGTGGGTTATTGACTTGGTGAAGACAAACATGCCCTTGCTCGTGCCCAGTAAGGAATAAAATGGGGTTTTATCACATTGTTGCATTTCTATTCAAACCCAGATGGTTTCCTTTCCATTTTTCTTTGTATCTACAAATTTTGACAAAGCCTAGATGGGTTATTTTGATGTCATGAAGAAACTCAAAATTTGCTTGTATAAAATGCAACTGGGTCTATAAATGCACTATGTATTCTGAACTCTATAGCAATGTTGTTTTGGACTTTGAACCCCCAGGTGGGTTTTCCATACTTTGCAAAACAAAGGTCATTTTGACCACAACTTGTCAAACACACTTGAATGCCTTTCCATTCTTGAGCTCCTGTAGCATTTTATCATATTGTTATTTTCTTTCATAGATTTTTAACAAACCCAGGTGGATAACATGATTTTCTTTGAAAGGTTCAGATCTATTGCAAGAGATGTAGATGATTTTGCAAATTCTTTTACTTTTCCTTAGACAAGATTGCCATATACTTGCATTCCATATTGATGTCTTGTAGCATGAGGCCAGTATGCATTGTTGTTGTTCCTATTCATGAGATCATATAAAGAGCATTTTGTTGGTACAATGTCACTATCCTTTAATGATGCTTCAAAGCTGGAAAATCATTTTCCATGTTTGGTCATGACTATCCTTTATGATTCACAGTGCTTAACCACTGTCATGCAACAAGACTTCCTTTATTGCATCGTAGAAATTACTAAAGGGTTGTCGACTATCCATTTTCTCTTTATCGATGATTGAACTATGTATGCTTGACATGACTGTCCTACCTTTGAGGGGTTGCTCCTCTTTAAAAGTACTAGAATATTTTGTGATCATGGCTAAGTAATTCATAAAAAGTGTATCATTATACTCCATCAGAAAATCATCTTGAAACTTTGGTCTATTGGAAACCCTCGTTACTTTGTGATGCTCAGTCATTTTATATAATTGTGCATGGGAGTTTTAGACTATCCTTAATGCTAGGACAACATTCTTTGTATTGTCCTCACATTCATCTATCTGTACCCCCTCATGCAATCTTCTTTTAGCTTGCTTTCACCACTGTATTTGTTTCCTTCTTGCTACCCTCTCCTTTCATGAAATAATTGTTGTTGTCCTCCTATTCACCCTAAGGATTGCCCCTTCTAGAATCATAAGAAGTTTTTGTCATGTTCACTTACACATGGTCTTGGCTTCAAAGGAGAGTCATCTTGTACTACTTCATGATGACCAAAACCTCAACATGAAAGGTTATGAACATATTCACTAATGTTGTCCTTACATTGACAGGTGGCATGCATTTATGATTGTTGTCCTTATGCACTTGTACCATGACATTGATTCAACCATTTCTCTTGTTTCTATTATATGTAATAAATACACAGTTTCCTCATTGTAACTTTATTGGACAACCACCTGTCACATATGTGGGTGACCTAACAACTCACCTTCCTATGCGATGTGTGAGTACCCCATAGGGTTACAGTGAGAGGGGCTTGACAACAATTTGAAATGCTTCCTCATTATTTAATAGATGCATAATTGAATTTGATGCATCTTTTGAATCTAATAATGAAATTTTATCAACTGGTGTGATTCCATATTGATTTAATGCATGGATAATATAGAAATTATTGATCAATTTTCTCAATTTCCTTTTCTTTCAAAGCATGCTAAGCTCTACCCTTGTGGGAGCCACATTTACCCCACATGTTGTTTTGATATGATAATGAAACAATAATGAGACCTATCCTAAATTTGCACATGAAGCAAATAGTTAAAAAATAAATGCATATGTTGGATGTTCTTGTTTAATGCATTTATGGATCTATTTATACATGTATAGGTAGGTATGTATGTAAGGACTGAATCTTTCATTGCTTAGAGCTTTGCTCTAACATCATGTTTTCTTCAGATGTAGGGTGAGGAGTGCTACAGAGCTGGGAGGGACACAAGTGGTTCAGGGGAGCAACAACATGACAATGAGTGACTTGTAACTAGTCATTCATAGACAATGATTGGTTCCATTCTTACATGCAGATTCTCTTTTTTCATTCTACTTATTCATGTATGAGTTGTTTGATATTTGCATTGAATAAGAGAGTTATTCCCTTGGCTTTTGAGGGACATATTCCTTAATGATTATCAATAAAAGAAATGACATTTGAATACATGATTCTCTTTCTCGTTTTTTGTAATGCACCATTGAAATGAAAAAATGTTATTTGCTTATTGAAAATCACTCTTTCATGCATATTGAAACTAGCAGTTTAATGGTTTGTCTTTTAAATGTTTAAACAACTTGAAAAGAACAAACACTTAGTTGCCTGATTTCAGTTGAAAGCTAAAAATCAAGTAACATTTTTGGTGACATCTGCTATATGTTTGTCTGCTAAACATGATACTAGTTGCCTCTTGTGTTATCCATTGGGCATGAGGTCACTCAGAAAACTGACACTACTTGAAAAAAACATTGCAAAAAGTTGTAACTCATAACACCAACAAGAAACACTTTGAAAACCAAGGAAAACAACAAGACTACAAAATGAAAACTATCTAGCCGTGTTGTAAAGCACTTAGGGAAAATTGGAAATGCATCTGAAATGAGACTACACTACCTACTCTAACCAACAAATAAGCTAGTCAAACAAAACCATTGACAGGTTTTGCAAAATGACACCCCTTTTTAATCAGCAACTAATGCATCACATGATTATGCATTGTTGAAAGAACATGAAACACATGTAGATATTCAATAGACTGTCACAGTGTTTCATAAAAAGTGCAAATGAACTTACTTGCATCTTGAAAACAATCATGCATATTGTTTTCCTGAACTAGATAGGTGAGCTGAATTGGATCACCTTCAACTGCAACTCCAAAATTAGCTTCTTCATCAATTGCATCCTCAAAATTGGGTGTAAGCATGATCTTAGGTACTTCAGTGGCCTCCAAATTGGCCAAATATCTGATGGGGTAGCCTCTTGAAAGGACAAAGCTTGAACTACCATTGGTGATCTTTTGTTTTTCAAACAAACAAGTCACCTGATCACCCACTTGCTTTACATAACGCTGTTCCAAATGATCACTCATCTCTTCATTGGAGAACAATGAGATGGCTTCCTCCAACACACTTTCAATCAATACATCAACCTATGGCTCTTTTATACAATAGAAAAGAAGTTGTTTATAATTTTCATTACTACTCAAAGAAAAATGCTCCAAATCAGGCTTGTCTTCTTTTATGAAGGTGGACAAGTGTTCAAATAGTGAAGTAGCTTCTTGAAACGAGCTTTCAACTGATAAATCAACTTCAAGCTCTGTTGTATAGTAGAAAGGAGGCTCATCAGACCATATAAGGAATTGTGCAACAGGTTCATGAGAATTTTCTTGTTCAAACCTGTGAACCTACTGTTGAATTTCAACATGAGTGCCAAACTCCTCTAGCAGATCTGATTTCTTGTCCTCCAATTTTGAACAAAATTATTCAATTATATCAATGTAAACTCCTTCATATAGCTCAACATCAACTTTCTCATGCATAACATGCTCAAAAATATCAAATACATATGTACATTTCTCCTCCTCAACCTCATGTTGCTAACTTATGACCATATTTATGCTCTCCCCATCATGCTCAATGAAGCATGGAAGATCATCAAATAAAGTTGTGAAATCATAGCTTGTATCACCCTTGTCAGCCTCTTCATGTTGTTGTCTTGATTCTTGAACTTGCAACTACTTGATATCTTCTTGTTGTTCTAAAACAACATTTGGAGTGGGAAAATTCACACCACCTTCATTCCAAATTGTACATTTCTCTTCTTGGTCAGCCTTTTCCACCATTTGACCTTGCTGTCATGTTGGAACATTTTCACCATCTTATAGAACAGCGAGAGGATCATTAGCTAAAACATTGCAAGAAAAATTTGGAGAATTCTTCTCTTATTCAACCTTTTGCAGCTGTAGTCTATATTCCTCCATGGCTAAATGCAACAAGTTCACACTTCTATTCTCCACCATGTTGATTGTGTTGTCTAGGCCAAGGGTCTGCTCTTCATCTATAGCCTTGTTTACCTCCATTATTACATTTGATTTGTCATTCCCAAGCTCTTGTTCAAACATAATAGAAGCTAAAAGATTTGTTTCTTTCTCTACAAGCATCTATTCTTTAGGTTGTTCTAGAACATAAGGGGTTGGTTGAGCCTCCCTAATGGGTTATTCACAAGGATTCCTTTATTCAATAAAGGGTTCTTGAACAGAAGGAGAGCTCCTAAAAATTGGGAAAGTAAATTCCCTAGGCTTCTCCACAGGTTGAGCTTGCTTAAGGACAGGTTCCTGAGTTGAAACAAGATTTCTAAAAATTGGGGACTCAAATCTAGCAGGTTGAAGATGTTCAGCTTGCTTGAAGCTTGGAAAATTGGACTTGGGAACTCCTTTATTGATTGGATTGTTCAATATTATAGGAAGAGCTGAGTTGAGACTAGGACTGGAAGTTTCATACCTTAGTTGGCATTGATAATCAAAATAAGCTTGACTAATTTTCACCTGAGCAGACAAAGACTTGATTTTCTCCTCTTTAGTAGCTATATCACCTTCCAGAATTTCCTCAAACCGCCTTCTTTTTGTCACCTGTTCTTGATCATAAATAAAGGATTGATCAGCCAACTCTTGCTACTATGAGATAATTTTTTTTCTTTTTGATGTCAACCAACATCTAATACATATGTGAGAACACCTTACTAGCATCACTAATCTTCATATGTTCAAGTTTTTGGCTCAAATCCCACAACACATGGTCAATCCTTTGGATTAGATCCAATACATGCTAGTAAGGGTGCTCTTGAGGCTAATTATGTAAATAATCATGTTGGTTGGCATCAAAGACCTCTTCATGGGGTTGATTTTGATCATAGTTTGACTGATATTGAGATTGAGCAGGGAAAGGAGAGTGGAAAACATGATGAGACTGCTGGTAGTATGTTATTACAGGGACATTTGGCATAAGACTAGCAAGCTTCTCTATGTGAGATGGATGGTAAGAGGGCACCCATGCATGGTTTCATGAAATGGTGGGTAATATGACATATTTCCATAAAATGTAGACATATTTGTTCATTTAAGAGATTGGAAATTCATTGGAATTTTTGGTAAAGAAGAAACCAGGTTTGATCTTACATAACAACACTTTGTCTGCTTGAAACCAGTTGATATCCTTTTGGAGTTGCTAGGTGTGTTGAAAAATTTCCTTCAAAAGGATAAAACTGCTGCTATACACACCAAACAACAACAATCAAATGCATAAACATGAACTGAGAAGTAGTTCACTCTTCGACCGAGCATGCCAAAACTGTTAGAGCACCAAATCTGCACCTTGTTTGCTAAGCTTTTCTAATTGCACTCAGTAGATTTGGACTAACATGGGACTTCTTTCAGGTTGTGGGTGACCTATTTGAAAGAATACCTCTAGTGATAAGGGTTGTCTTCCCCTTTTGATGCCACCTAACTATCTTAAACTCAGAGATAAGGGTAAGAAATTTCATAAAATAAACCTAATATAGAAAGAAACTAAGGTGATACACCAAAAACCTAGACCTGCTAACAACCTTGCACATTCAAATCAATATTTCAAAGCCAACTCACACAACTTCCTTTCCAATACAATTCACATCAGTAATTTATAAAGAGGTTTGTAACGGTTCTTTCAAAAGGAAAATGGACTTTACAATCAATACAACCATTAAATAACACGGTTCATAACCTAAAACATGCATTTTCTATCAAATGGAGACATAAAACATGGGACAAGTTTGTAAGGAAAATGAATTTTCACAAAGCAAACTAATCCACCATTAATGACACCATAAAACATGAAGAAAGAAGGTAAAATACTCCAATCTATTAATTCCAAGTGCTTACTGTATAATAAGGGTATCTGAGTTACAATACAACTCCATGAAAAATAACTCCAAGAAAATGCAAGCTATCCTTCAACTGGAAAAAGAAAGAAATCCTCCAAATGTTCAAAATGAACATACTTAACCAACACCCACCAAAACCTTCAACACCTGTCCCTCTAGAAGATTCTGGTTAGTTAAAACAAAAAAGGCCCCAAAAGAATCTTCTAGAAGTCTCTAAAATGCCCTCTACATGGAGAAAAAAACAAGCTAAGTCAATAGCCATCCCAAAAGTGTAACAAAAATACCTCCAGCTGGCCTCATATCCACCAAAATAGTCTAAACGGTATCTCACACTTCCCACACCTTTGCAAATCATCATTGGTCCTATTTCAACATTTGACCACATTCCCCATTATGAAATATGTGTGTTTTTTGAAACACATGGATTTTAAAGCATTAAATATAGTGATTTTGTTAAGTGATTTATAAAACATCAATTAACAAATCACTTTACAATTAGGCTCAAATCAAAGGGCCCCACCATTTTCCTATGTTACATTTGCACTAAAAGGCACAATAAAAGTGATTTTCAAATCACTTACATGATATCTTCAAATATGGAATAAAATGTAACATGTAATGCTATGGAAAAAAGATTTCAAAAGCTTCTAAGGCACTTTGAATATCAACTTACCATATTCTACATTCTTCCCACACATGTCATACTCATTGGTTTGCAAAGGCATATAGTATCAATAGCACTTGGCCAATAAGGCTGACCTCTAGGACTCTTGGAAAGAAAATTCCACCTTTGATGGCATTGGGCAAATAAATGCATCACATAAGGGTCTCATGGCAACACATTGTTGTATTGCACACTCCATTTTTAAATGTTGAACAACACCTAGCAATGAGTAAAAGTAAAGGGGAAAACCCCAAGGCATAAAATGCCTAAATGATAGCATGTAACATAGTATGAAGACTTTCCAAGGTTTTTTAAAGAATGGGGAAAAGAAATAAAGGCATAAAAATTCCTAAGGAAATAACACGTGGTCATCGACCCCCATCACATTTCACATATTTTAATTTAAAAGAAAAACATGGGGAAAAAACACCTCCCCACCGAATAGGGTCAAACCCTAATCATAATACCCAAAATGATGAATAAACATCATCATTTGGTCTTCAAAGAATCCAGAGAATGTTGCCCTGCCACCATGAGGGTTTGGAAAACATGGTAAAATGATGATTTCGCACTGGCTCTTAGTCATTTTGACATTTGCTTCATGAAATCACCATGGGAACTCAGGTAATCATTTTTGTTTGACATAAACTCAAATTTTTTTTTTTGACTTAGAAGTCATTTCTTGACTCACAAGCCATGATCATGAATAGAATTTTAACTCATATGTTTCACTTGTTCTCCCTCTATTGTTGTTTCATCCCTTCAATCGCCATGAGAAGCTTTAAATGAAGCTTACTATGGAGAGACAAAACTTCAAATACTGCAAACTTTGAGCAACAATTCCAAGTAAGCATCCAAACGGCTCCATTTTCTGAATTTGAGTAGCAAAAACCCCATGTTTTGTTTCTTCCTTGAGAATAAAGTGTAGAAGCTTGTTTCTTTTTTGCATTTGTCAAGGAAGACACTCCATTTTGTTTACTAATTTTTTTCATGAAAAAATGTACCTCTTGGCTGCGGCCATGGAAATAATAGATGGCTTTTTCTTTGGAACTTCATCTTTTTTCAATATGTAAAATAACCCAACTAGGTTCTTTGTTTTGTAAACAAAAGACCATCTCTTAGCCATAACTTGTAACGTAGTGAAATTTTGTACCATGCTTCTGATTTTCTCTTAACAAAACTCAAAATGCCTTTGAAAGACTCTGTGTTTGTGATTTTCTTGAACCCCAAGTGGGTTATTAACTTGGTGAAGACAAACATGCCTTTGTTCGTGCCCAGTAAGGAATAAAATGGGGTTTTATCACATTGTTGCATTTCTATTCAAACCCAGACAGTTTTCTTTCCATTTTTCTTTGTATCTACAAATTTTGATAGAGCCTAGATGGGTTATTTTGATTTCATGAAGAAACTCAAAATTTTCTTGTATAAAATGCAACTGGGTCTATAAATGCACTCTATATTTTGAACTCTATAGCAATGTTGTTTTGGACTTTGAACCCCCAGGTGGGTTTTCCATAATTTTCAAAACAAAGGTCATTTTGACCACAGCCTGTCAAACACACTTGAATGCCTTTACATTCTTCAACTCCTCTAGCATTTTATCATACTGTTATTTTCTTTCACAAATTTTTAACAAACCCAGGTGGGTAACATGATTTTCTTTGAAAGGTTTGGATCTATTGCAAGAGATGTAGATGATTTTTCAAATTCTTTCACTTTTCCTTAGACAAGATTACCATATACTTGCATTGCATATTGATGTTTTGTAGCATGAGGTTAGTATGCATTGTTGTTGTTCCTATTCATGAGATCATATAAAGAGCATTTTGTTGGTACAATGTCACTGTCTTTTAATGATGCTTCAAATTTGGAAGATCATTTTCCATGTTTGGTCATGACTGTCCTTTATGATTCATAGTGCTTAACCACTATCATGCAACAAGATTGCCTTTATTGAATGGTAGCAATTACTAGAGGGTTTCCGACTATCCATTTTCTCTTTATGGATGATTGAACTGTGTATGCTTGGCATGAATGTCCCACCTTTGAGGGGCTACTCCTCTTTAAAATTACTAGAATAGTTTGTGATCATGGCTAAGTAATTCATAAAAAATGTATCATTATACTGCATCAGAAAATTATCTTGAAACATTGGTCTATTGGCAACCCTCCTTACTTTGTGATGCTCAGTCATTTTATATGATTGTGCATGGGCCTTCAACACTATCCTTAATTCTAGGACAACATTTTTTGTACTGTCCTCACATTCATCTAAGTGTACCCCAACATACAATCCTCTTAGGGAATCTTTACCATCATATTGGAGAGTCATTATCATTGATATTAGCTTGCTTTCACCACCATGCTTGTTTCCTTCTTGCTGCCCTCTCCTTTCATGAAACAATTTTTGTTGTCCTCCTATTTACCCTAAGGACTACCCCTTGTAGACACATAAGAAGTTTCTTTCATGTTCACTTATGTATGGTCTTTGATTCAAAGGAGAGTCATGTTGTACTGCTTCATGATGACCAAAACCCCAGCATGAAAGGTTATGAGCATATTCACTAATGTTGTCCTTACATTGACAGGTGGCATGCATTTATGATTATTGTCCTTATGCACTTGTACCATGACATTGATTTAGCCATTGCTCTTGTTTCTATTATGTCTAATAAATACACAATTTCCTCATTGTAACTTTATTGGACAACCACCTGTCACATATGTGGGTGACCTAACAACTCACCTTCCTATGCGATGTGTGATTGCTCCATAGGGTTTCATTATTGTTTGACAATGCTATCTATGTTGTCAAATAGATTTTCACCCTGCTGAAATTGAAAGCTCAACAATCTATTGACACATGGAAACATTCTAAAGTTTGTGGTAACTCATTGCAAGAACAAATCTCCAGAGTGAGCTGGTTCTTTGAATGATAAATATTATTCTAAGTGATTTTCTAAGGGAAAGAGTTAGAAGATGACTGAAATTAATACCTATGACTAACATATGATTTTCAAAACTTGGTAATGATTTAATGATGATTCTAATCTCTTCCTCACAAAAAGGTTTTATAAAAACACAATATCACACAACCTCTCATGAACAATTAATACATAAATAATTTGCACGAAGACCTGACTTGAAGTACAACATGCAACCTACATTTTAAACTTTTTGCATTAAGAATTATAGTATTAGGGCATAACAAGGACTCTATGAACATAAATCACAAGATAACATTAACTAAAACTACAAGTAAACACATAATTGAGAAGTAGGAATGTTGTCTTTATTCAACTGAAGGAGTATGCCAAAATCTGTTTGAACTTAGTACAACTGTGTTTACAAGCTCAAAATACTAATAGCTAGAAACTGAAATCTGAATTGAGAAGAAGAAGAAGAAAAACTAAGTTTATTCAAAATATAATCCTCAAGAAACCCTAATTCGAGCTCACAAAGAAAGCTCAGAAAAGTTCTCAAACTGCCTCAAAAGTCTGCATAAAAGCAAAAAAAACACACTGCTTCCATGCTCAAACTGAAAAGCTCCTAAAAATAGGCTAAATATGTTTTTAAAACAAATAAAGCATCTTATCTCTCCAAGATGAAACTCAAATCCGACCCAAGGCAGAAAAGAAAACAATCTGCTAAAAATAGCAAAAAGATAAAACAACTTGCTATATCTTTGTTTTACATGATATGCAGATTTCACAATCTTCACAATCTGACCTATTTTTTGCAATTAAAGATTGCTTTGAAATATTTTGCAAAAATACAACTTAATCTCCATTACAATCCTGATTTTCTCAAAAAATCATAAAAATATAAGAAGGCATATTATTCTCTCAATACATTAATTGATTTCTTAAAAAATCAATTGAAAACAAAATAAAAACCTAAGTAGGAAAGCTCATCTCCAAGGAAAAACTGATTATATCACTCTTATTTTAATTGATCTTCTCCAAAGTCAATTAAAAATAAAACCCTAAGTCAAAATTAAGATCTCATTATAGTTTATTATGATGTTTTTGACTTTTATCTTAAAAAACAAACACAAGGAATTAGCCACCACTTATGTGCATTTGATTTTGGCATTGATAATCTTTAAAAAAACTAAGAGAAAATCCCTAAGTCGACTTAGGGTAAAGAAAAACCCTAATGGATAAAATGAGAAGAATGCCCTATCTTTTCACATCATTTGGCAAAGTGAACTTTGGAGAAATGATTCTCTGCATGAGCCACCAACATGGAAAGGTTAGGGTTTCAGCTAGAAACTTCCATTCGAGCCTCCAAAACTCAGAGTAAGTGCTTCTTGATTATTTTCTCTTTGTTCCTTGAGCATAAGTTGTTTCTCAAGCTATTTTGAGCTTCTTCTGGAACTCTTTGCTTGTTTTGAGTGGTAGTTTTGGCCATGAGGCCACAACTACTTATGTAATCTCTGATGTACTCTTTTTATTTCCATGTGCACCATTATTAATGCATTCACTAGCCACTATGTGGAAGTTCGACCTCTGCATATTGAAGATCCTTGAGAGCTAGTTGCACCATACTCATTTCTGCACTGTTGACCAGGGTGAGCTCTTTTCAATTATTTATCTAGAATTTACATAAATGAAAAAGCTTTAAGAAAATAGGCACAAGATCTATGATCACTACTTTGAAAAAAATATAGACCACACACTGGCCATGGCTATTCATGCTCGAAGCCGACATTCTAGAGACTTTCGAGCTCAACCCAACACCATGTATTACATATATTTTAATTTCTGGAAACTCTTGTATGGTACTTTGAAGAAATAATACTTATCCTTGACTCCTGGTTGAAACCCTCACATGGGTATTGTTATCAATTACATTATCTATCTTTTAAAACAAAATTCCAATGTGGGTAATTTGATATTTTGAATAAATCAATGTTTAATCTCACTAGAGCTTGGCCCATGTCGATTCTTCACATTCTTTTGCATTTTCTTATAAAACCCTGATATGGGTAAATAAAAAAAATGGAAAATCTTGTTCTTAAGTTCAAAACCCCAATGTGTTATTCTGGAAAATGAGCAAACATATGTGTTTTGATATTCATGTAAAATAGGCTTGACCCACAATGACCTTTTACTTCTTTTGCACTTTTAGTTGCAAAATTAGACATGGGAATTCACTATTTTGCAGAAATCTCACCTCCTCTGGAGCTCACTCGACCCACTATGATTGTTGATTTCCTTTGAAAACTCTATGGTTTCCATATAAAACCCTTCATGGGTGACAACAAATTATAGAAACTATACTTTCTATTCAAACCCCAATGTGGGTGTATGAAAAATAAAGAAAATATTTATATTTTGATATCTGTGTAAAATATGGCTCCTTTTGGCATTCAAATTCTTCAATTTTTAGTATATGGGTCTTTTTTATTTGTGAGGAAAATATTTTTTTGAATGTATTACTATTGAAAGCCCTCACACAGGTACATGAAATTCTGAAAATGTATCTTTTGTTTATATTTTCAATTGTCATCTCCACGCTGTTTCTTCCCTACACATAAAAATCCTTTGATTAAACCTGTAGACTATTGTTTGCTTTAGTCTCTCATAGTTATGCTCTTCATAAATGTACTCTATTTAATGTAACATTTGCATTCACAACTAGCTGAAACTGACTGTTTGTTGGTCATTTTCCACACTTAATTGAATGACTAGCTACTGGTTACTGTATTGATCTTTGTAACCCTTCATTTCGATGGGGAACTGGGGCTCTCTCCTCTTTCTTTCATTATGTAAAGTTGATTAATGTACAATTCCTTTCTCCAATGAAAATCTGAAATAATACCTTTGTCCTCTTTTATTGAACATTGCTTCTCATAATCAGGCATTATGTATGCTTGTTCACTATCAGAAACAAAACACTTTGGTAGCTTTAACATGAAACAAGATGCATTATTTTACATCCTATGGCAGAAGAACATGATTATATAGAAATATTTGAGATGAATGTACTTAGTTGAATTAATGAACCAATTTAAACCAACTGTTCACCTGTAGCTTTGAAGTAGTACCCACTTGATTGTTATGAGTGAATAGTAAGTTTGATGGTTTAATGAATAAATATTCTTTACTCTTTCAATTGTATAAAATTTCTTGATGAATATGATGATGCAATCTCCATCTCATCCCACTTGTAATGGATAAGGGGCAGCATGCCGATCTCTACCCTTGTGGGAGCCCGAATTTCTCCACATGCTTGGTCTTCAAATAATAATCAGCTTTATGATTTTCCATATACCTGCACAAAGAAACAAACAATGTTAGCATAAAACAACATATCATGATATTGATGTCTCTTTTTTGGCCTATGTTTCTGCACTTCATTTAATTGTTTCAGTGCATGATCAATAGCATACCACATTATCATTGATTATTCATGTAGGTATATTCATAGTCGGAGCCTCTGACATCCCTCTCTTTCTTCCTACAGATCAATGAAGCTCAAAGAAGACAAATGGTGCACCACTCCTATGTCGGCCATTGATCAACAAGTGATGATGATTATGTTTATGCTTATGTGATTCCCTTCTATGCATCTTCCATAGTGTAGTGTGTTGTTTATGATGCACTGTGACAGTCCCATCCACGGCTTGTGTGGATATTTGATTTCAATCTTATGCTTTTCATTTTGAAAAGAAAAATGCATCTCAAAGAAAATTTGTACTATCATTTGAATTCTCGCAATCAAATGAAATTATGTAAATATGAATTACTTCATGAAATAAATGATTCAAGCATTTGAAATGCTTTGTTGTTTATATGCTCAATTTTGTACTTCATTTAATTTTGAAACATTGAATAGCAACTTCTGAAATTCTGATTCCTCTTTTCAAAGCATAACTGTCACATGATAAATAATGAACAAAGTGCAAACAACACTTAAGCATAATGCAAAAATAACTATAACTTCGTTTGAAGATATAACAGTATTTAATCTATCTCCACCAATTGAGCTGTAGCAAAAAAATGGTAACATTTTGGTGAGTTCTGCTAAATGCTTGCCTGCTAAGCATAGATCGGTTTCCTTAAAACACTCCATTGGGCGTGGAGTCAAATATTCCCCTTCTTGAAACTCAAAAATTTGAACAGTAACACTCCAAACAGTAGCAAAACAAAATGAAACAAAACTAAAAGAAAACTAACAGGCCCTGATCACCAATAAAATATGTGCAACAACGCTTAGGGAAAACAAAAATATGGAAAGTAAATGTGCGTAACACACTTATTTGCAATACTATTCTACCTATATACAAGATATAACTTATCTCAAAGGAAAGATTTGAGATGGATCCCATTAATTAGGATAGAAAACACCTCTCCAATCAACTTAGAAAGTTGGAACATGTGTTCTTTGCACTCCATGATCACATAAGGCCTGTCCCAAATTGCATCGAATTTGGAATGTCGTCCAAGTTTTCTTTTAAATTCATTCCATTTGAAGACCAGATCTCCAACAATGAACTCATGTGGTCTTGCTCTTTTGTCAAAAAAATTATTCATCTGAGCTTGATGTATTTAAAGTTGTCTTAAAGCCTCCTTTCTGGTTTCTTCAAGCTCTACTAGCTGTGCAAATCTCACCTCAAGAGGTTGTTCCTTCAACAATTCCAACTCCTTAACATAACTTAAAGTCAGAAACTCAATGGAAATAGGTAACCTAGCTTCTTTACCATAAGTTAAAACAAAAGGAGAACAACCAGTGGCCCTTTGAGGAGTTATCCTATCAGTCGATAGAGCTAACTTAAGCTTTTCATGCCATGTCCTTTGATTGTCCTCAACAGTCTTCTTGATTATTCGAATCAGATTCTTATTTGTAGATTCTGCCTGACCATTGCCCTGTGGATAATAATTAGAAGATGTTTTCAAATAAATATTATTTCTAATTGACCAATAAAAAATCCTCAAACTAATAAAAGCCAGACCATTGTCAGAAATGATTGAATCTAGAACACCAAATCTTGATATGAGATCTTGATAGAAGTTGAGCACTAAAGTCTCATTTGCTTCCTTTAAGGCAACTGCTTTAGTCCATTTGGTAAAATAATCTGTGGTAGTAAGTATCCACTTGTGACCCGTTCTTGAAGGCAGATTAATAGGACCAATAAAATCTAAGCCCCACTTGGCAAAGGGTTGTTCCACCTGAATTAGATGTAGGGGCAGTTCTACAAGCATCTTCTTTCCAGAAAATAAAGCACATTTCTAACATTTTCTGACCTAAGTAATAGCATCTTTGAACAAATCTGGCCAATAATAACTGCCCGCATAATTTTTAGGGCTATTGTTCTTATAACAAAGTGACCTCTTGAAGGTCCATCATGAAACTTTGCTAAAAGCTTGTCAACTTGATCAGGCTGAATACAACACAATAAGATACCTTGGAAATCTCTCCTATAAAGAATTCCATCAATAATTGTGTAAGGAATGGCTTGTAATCTATAATACCTTCTTTTCGCTCTGTCTAAGCCTTTGGGGCACTCACCAATTTGCAAATAATGCATCATCTATTGTAACCAAGTAGCAAGCAACACTGGAACAACACCTGTAACATCATTATTTAGCACTAAATCTGTATTTGTAGCTTCTTTTAAGTTGTTTTCATTACCAGCAATCTCCTCACACAAACCTTTGCCTCTAATGAGCTTGGTTCGCTTTATATCAATGTCAAACTCCATTACTTTGGTAATCCAACCAACACAATTATCATTTATGTCTTTGTTAAGTAAGAAATCCTTAACAATTAAATGAGCTACCAACAAATGGATCTTGTTGTTGGACAACATATTCCTGAATTGTTTTAAACTTCTTACAACAACAAAAACATGCTTCTCGACAAAAGAATATTTTACCTCATAATCATGTAACACTTGGCTAAAAAATGCTACAGGATGCTCCAAGCCTTCCTTGTTTTGCTGGCATAACATAGCTGAAACTGTATGTACTCCTCCAAAGGCATAGAGAATGAAGTCTTTGTCAAAGTTTGGATTGATGAGAGTAGGAGCAGCTGCAAGGGCCTCCTTAATTTTCTCAAAGCTCCTCTTACCTTCCTTAGTCCAACTGAAAGGCATGTTCTTTTTAAACATAGAAGTGAGAGGTTGCAACAAAGCTGTCATATTCAGTATGAACCTCCTTACAAAATTTATTCTTCCAAAAATGTTTGCAAGCCTTTCTTGTGAGCTGGTAATGGCAATTCAAGAATTACGGAGACTCTTTCAGGATCTATAGAAATACCTTGCTTTGAAACAATATTTTCAAGAAGTTTGCCTTTGTGCACTGAAAATATACACTTCTTTGGATTGAGAGACACTTTGAACTCTCTGCGTGTCTGAAAAATCTGCTCTAAATGATCAAGATGTTTATTAGCATTTCTGGAAAAAATAGTAATATCATCTAAGTATACTAGAACAAACTTTTTCATAAGGTCGTGAAAGGCCATATCCATCACTCGCTGAAAATTTTCTCTAGCATTGGATAAGCCAAAATGCATCTTCTTGTAGGCCATTGTGCCCCACTTGGTGGTAAATGTTGTCTTGAATTGATCTTCTTGTTTAACTAAAATATGGTTGTAACCTGAGTAACGATCTAGCAAAGAAAATTTGTCAAAACCATAAACTACCTATAGAATTTGCTCCATGGAAGGGAGTGGGTAGTGATCTTTTAATGAAGACTTATTTAAATCTCAGAAATTGACACATAATTTGATTTCCCCACTTTTCTTCCCAACTGGCACTAAATTTGACACCCAAGAGGTGTGTTTGATAGGAAAAATAATACCACTCTCAACTAATTTATTCAGTTCATCCTTCATAAGGTGTTCTAATTTGGGGTTAAGAGGTATTTGTTTCTGTCTTACTAGTTTTGCACCAGGCTCTAATTCAATAGTATGTTGGGCTAGTTCTGGGTTAAAACCTCTCAAATCCTTGTACTCCCAAGCAAAAACATCACTGGATTTCTAACATAACAAAATAAATGCTTGCTATTCCTTTTTATTACATACCTTTCCTAGCTTAAAAAGCTTTCCTTTGAAGATTTCAATGGCTGCATAATGTTCTTCCTTAACGGTCAAGCCACACTTGTCTTTCCATGCTTGGTCATCTGAATTGAACACATATTCCAAGGTCACCAATCCTTTTGGAAGCTTGTTGGTCTTTAATTGCACAATCTGGTTATCATACTGTTGCTGCCATTTTTGCTAGTTTCCATCTGTAAACTTAGCTTTAGCGATTAAGAAATTTACAATTTGCTCGTCGGTGTCAAAAACCTGTCAGCTCACATTAATTTCAGGTACAGAAGGTTTGACCACTATTTTTACATATTGATGTGCCTCTACTTTATGAACTTCTTTGGGAATATCAAATTGGGCTCCTATGGGAGTGACCCTATCAACATGCTTATTTTCATTTCTAGGAATCAAAACAATATTAGAAGCATCAAAATCTTCCATCAAATCCCATACACGATGCTTATATTTCTTAAGCAAATAATTCTTGGCAGCATTTAAATTTCTGATCTGATTTACAATTAGTTCTGAATCACCATAAACTTGCAAGTGTTTGATACCTCTTTTGCAGGCCCATTTGAGGCCATGCACCAATGCTTCATACTTAGCTGTATTATTCGAACAGTTGAAAGAAAATCTACAGGCTAAAAAGTATTTATCTCCTTTTGGTGAAACCAACATAGCCCCACCTCCAGCACCAATACTACTTCTCAAACCATTGAAGTAAAGATTCCAAAGCTCATTTTCTATTTCTGCAGACTGTTCCTCCTCTTTACAAAGATTAGGCATATCAAAATCAGGTTCTCGAATCATATAGACTCCTAATCCTATCTCATATGTGTGTTGAAATGGATAAAGCTCATGATCTGCAGCTACCCATTCATCTAGATTGATATTTTCTACATGGGTGTTATAGTTTGAGGTCATCGTTTGCTCCTCCAGTGCAGAGGTGGTGTAGAGGTTAGCCTTTATAAAATTTGGTGAATATGGTTCAATATGGTCTTTGGCGAGAGGCTCAGACTTTATGGTCACTTTCGTACCATACCTTGTTCTAAAAAACAAATGAGACCAATCAAAAGATAGAAACCCACCCAACTCGGTTGTAAAATCCCTCGAGAGACAAATGGCAAAGTGCGGTGGCAAGTCAATGACATGTATATCTTGATGAATAGAAAAACTTGGGGATGTGTGTAAAGTATGAGCCAATTTTTTTATAATACCAATAGTTTTAACAATAGACCCATCTAATTGAACTATACCTTTCTAGGAATTAGGCTCATAAACAAGACCTAACTTATCGGCTAAAATTTTAGGCATGACTGAACTATTGGCACCAAAATCAACCATACAATTATGAATGATTTTATCACCAATAATCAGACTTAAGTAGAATGGAGGAGACTTTACCTCTTTAGTTTTATGCTCATTTCTATCCTCCAGATCATTAGCAATCATGACCTTTGCAACTCCTTGATTAGCGTTGTCAGAAATAGACAACTCAGCTAAAGCTTCCTGCAGTAAACCTTTCTACCCTAGAAGGTGTAAAGCCTCTAATACTGACAATGGTTTCTTGAGATACTCAAGAATATTAAATGATGAAGAATTTACCTTATGTTGGTTTTTTGTGATAGTAGCATCGTTTTTCCTGTGTAAAGGCTATGAATGCATTCTTGACTACTCCTTGCTAGGTATCTCTTGGCCTCTTTGCAGAATCTACATTTTAGGCTACACGCCAACGTTAGCATTCGATGAAATGGGTTGCTTACTATTTGTGGGTTGCTACTGTGAATTTCTAGCTTGTTGTCTTAAATCCATAGCTCTCTTTTTCAATCTAGTATTAGCTGAAACGAGAGAATTTTGTTGATCTTGGCCATTCATGCCACATAATTTAGAGCTCTTCTAGTTCGACAAGGAAACTTCCATGTTATCTTGTTGTTCTTGATTCTGATTTGCAATATTTTTTGAACCAACATAGTTATTTTGAACCATTAAACCCTGATTTCTCATTCCATTAGCGCATGTTGATTGGTTATGGGGATGATTGCATGGATAACACCAATCACAATCCTGGGAAACATTATTTTGGGGCACAAGCTCCTTTGATGGGCTAGCTATGTTTGGATTGTATGGTTGGAATAGCCTAGGGTTAAAATTCCTTCTTTGGGCTTGGTAATCATTATGAAAAGTAGGCCTATTTGGCTGGTTCTACTGATAAGTGGCTTGATAAGGCTTATGTTCATAACCTACTTGCTTCTTTATGCTCACAATATCATTCTTGAAAGTCTTGATTATACTTTTAATCTCTCAAAATTCTTGATTCAGGGTTGGAGCAATAATTTCTTGGGTTGCGTTATGATAACCTATTGCTGGAATAGGCGGAATAACAACTAAGGGAGGTACAACAGTAGGGGTAGGTGGCTATATTTCTAGAAACAAAGGCATAAGAGGTCTAGGAGTTATGTCTCCAACTTAGATGAGATAGTTCTTAGCTCTAATGGCTATGCCATAGGCATTAGGGAGTGTAAGCCCACCCACAGATTGAGTTGTGACTGAAATCTTACTATTCAAAGCTTTTAAGTAAAACAAAAAAGCATGTACTGGTAAAGGTTTTACCATTGCAGGAATCATGTCCTAGGTTCTCTAAAATCGGTAGTTGAAATCAACCAAGTGCTCATGTGGCACCCTTTGAATTGTGCTCAACTGCTCTAGCAAAGACAAATTATAAGATTTATCAACAAAATGTTGATATAAATCGTTACCTAATGCATCCCATGTCATGATTAAGTTGGCTATGAGACCTCTAAACCATTGTAACACCTTCCCTTTAAGTGATGTAGCCAATAACCTTAACACAACATTCTCTTGCGCAATATTGTGAACCAATCATAAGGTGGCTACATCATGGATGTGCTCAACCGGTGTAGTAAGGTCCTCCCTGGTGAAGTATGGCAGACTCCTAAGGACTACAACTGGGATGTCATCATGTTGAATGATGTTTAATGGACTACCTCCATTGAAAGGCGTGAACGAGTGCTGCCTTGGTGCTGCCATTGGTGGTGCTTGTGATATCGGAACCGATACTCTTGGTGATAAAACCAAGGAACTAAAAATAGGTGTTGACTTCGATCTTGCAAGTGTCTCAAAGGGCCTCCTTGCCATTATGCCTCTTCTTCATGGTGGGGACAACTCTCGATATTTGAAGGGTATAGTACTTGATCTGGTCTGTAATTTTCTCATGTGTAGGTTGCACTAGGTCTGCATGCAAAATAAGGATGGAAGTCGCCAAGTATATTCAAATGAACCTCCAAAAGGTTGCACAAATTTGCTGCATACACCAAACAACAAAATTGAAAAAATTCTAAAATTTCTCTAAAATGGCTTTTAGAGTCCCACTAGGCATGCCAAAAACTATTATCAAATAGATTTGCACCCTGCTAAAACCAAAAGCTCAACAATGTATTGACACATGGAAACATTCTTGAGTTGTGGGTAACTCATTGCAAGAACAAATCTCCAAAGTGAGCTGGTTCTTCGAATGATAAATATTATTCTAAGTAATTTTCTGAGGGAAAGAGTTAGAAGATGACTAAAATTAAAACCTATGAATAATAGATGATTTTCAAAACTTGGTAATGATTTAATGATGATTCTGATCTCTTCCTCACAAACAGCTTTCAGAAAAACACAATATCTCACAACCTCTCATGAAAAATTAATACATAAATAATTTGCACGAAGACCTGACTTGAAGTACAACATGCAACCTGTATTTTGAACTTTTTGCATTAAGAATTACAGTCTTAGGACATAACAAGGACTCTGTGAACAAAAACCACAAGATAACATCAAACTGAAACTACAAGTAAACACATAATTGAGAAGTAGGAATGATGTCTTTATTCAACTAAAGGAGTATGCCAAAATCTATTTGAACTAAGTACAACTAAGTTTACAAGCTCAAAATGCTAAGAGCCAGAAACTAAAATCTGAACTGAGAAGAAGAAGAAAAACTAAGTTTCTTCAAAATATAATCCTCAAGAAACCCTAATCCGAGCTCACAAAGAAAGCTCAAGGAAAAGTCCTCAAACTACCTCAAAAGTCTGCATAAAAGCAGAAAAAACACACTGCTTCCATGCTCAAACTGAAAAGCTCCTAAAAATAGGCTAAATCTATTTTTAAAGCAAATAAATCATCTTATCTCTCCAAGATGAAACTCAAATCTGACCCAAGGAAGAAAATAAAACAATCTGATAAAAATAGTAAAAAGATAAAACAACCTACTTTATCTTTGCTTTACATGATATGCAGATTTCACAATCTTCACAATCTGGCTTATTTTTTACAATTAAAGATTGCTTTGAAATATTTTGTAAAAATACAACTTAATCTCCATTACAATCCCGATTTTCTCAAAAAATCATAACAATATAAGAAGGCATATTATTCTCTCAATAAATTAATTGATTTCTTAAAAAATCAATTGAAAACAAAAAAGAACTAAGTATGAAAGCTCATCTCCAAGGAAAAATTGATTAAATGACACTTATTTTAATTTCTCTTCTCCAAAGTCAATTAAAAATAAAACCCTAAGTCAAAATTAAGATTTCATTATAGTTTATTATGATGTTTTTGACTTTTATCTTTAAAAAAAAACACAAGGAATCAACCACCACTTATGTGCATTTGATTTTGGCATTGATAATCTTTAAAAAAACAAAGGGAAAATCCCTAAGTCAACTTAGGGTAAAGTAAAACCCTAATGGAGAAAATGCGAAGAATGCCCTATCTTTTTGCATCATTTGGAAAAGTGAACTTTGGAGAAATGATTCTCTGCATGAGCTGCCACCATGGAAAGGTTAGGGTTTCAGCTGGAAACCTCCATTCAAGCCTCCAAAACTCAAAGTAAGTGCTTCTTGATTTTTTTCTCTTCATTCCTTGAGAATAAGTTGATTCTCAAGCTCTTTCGAGCTTCTTTTGGAACTCTTTGCTTGTTTTGAGTGGTAGTTTTGGCCATGAGGCCATGACTGCTTATGTAATCTCTGATGTCCTCTTTGTATTTCTGTGTGCCCCATTATTAATTCATTCACTAGCTGCTATGTGGAAGTTTGACCTCTACATATTGAAGATCCTTGAGAGTTAGCCGTGCCATGCTCATTTCTGCACTGTTGACGAGGGTGAGCTCTTTTCCATTATCTATTTGCACTTTACATAAATAAAAAGGCTTTAACAAAATAGGCACAAGAGCTATGGTTGTTGCTTTGAAACAAATATAGACCACACACTGGTTGTGGCTATTCATGCTCGAAGCCAACATTCTAGAGACTTCCAAGCTCGACCCAACACCATGTATTACATGTATTTTAATTTATGGAAACTCTCCTATGGTACTTTGAAGAAATAATACTTATCCTTGACTCCTGGCTGAAACCCTCACATGGGTATGTTATCAATTACATTATCTGTCTTTTAAAACAAAACCCCAATGTGGGTAATTTGATATTTTGAATAAATCAATGTTTAATCTCACTAGAGCTTGGCACATGTTGATTCTCCACCTTCTTTTGCATTTTCTTATAAAACCCTGATATGGGTAAATCAGAAAAATGGAAAATCTTGGTCTTAAGTTTGAAACCCCAATGTGGTATTCTGGAAAATGTGCAAAAATTTGTGTTTTGGTATTCATGTAAAACTGGCTCGACCCATGATGATCTTTTACTTCTTTTGCACTTTCAGTTGCAAAATTAGACATGGGCATTTGCTATTTTGTAGAAATCTCACTTCCTATGACTGTTGCTTTCCTTTGAAAACTCTATGGTTTCCTTATAAAACCCTTCATGGGTGACAAAAAATTATAGAAACTGTACTTTCTATTCAAACCCCAATGTGGGTGTATGAAAAATAAACAAAATTTGTATATTTCAAATGATATCTGTGTAAAATCTGGCTCCTTTTGGCATTCGAATTCTTCAATTTTCAGTATTTGGGTATTTGTTATTTGTGAAGAAAATGCATTTCTGAATGTATTACTATTGAAATCCCTCACACAGGTTCATGAAAATCTGAAAATGTATCTTTTGTTTATATTTTCAATTGTCATCTCCATGTTGTTTCTTCCCTACACACAAAAATCCTTTGATTAAACCTGTAGACTATTGTTTGCTTTAGTCTCTCACAATTATTCTCTTCATAGATGCACTCTATTTAATGCAACATTTGCATTCACAGCCAACTAAAACTGACTATTTGTTGGTCATTTTCCACACTTAATTGAACGGTTGGCTACTGGTTACTATATTGATCTTTGTAACCCTTCATTTTGATGGGGAACTGGGGCTCTCTCCTCTTGCTTTCATTATGTAAAGTTGATTAATGTACAGTTCCTTTCTCCAATGAAAATCTAAAATAATACCTTTGTTCTCTTTTATTGAACAATTCTTCTCATAATCAGGCATTATGTATGCCTATTCACTATCAAAAACAGAACACTGCTGTAGCTTTTACATGAAACAAGATGCATTATTTTATATCCTATGGCAGAAGAACATGATCATATAGCAATATTTGAGATGAATGTACTTAGTTGAATTAATGAACCGATTTAAAGCAACTGTTCACCTATAGCTTTGAAGCAATACCTACTTGATTGTTATGAGTGAATAGTAGGTTTGATGGTTTAATGAATAAATATTCTTTACTCTTTCAGTTGTATAACATTTCTTGATGAATATGATGATGCAATCTCCATCTCATTCCACTTGTAATGGATAAGGGGTAGCATGCCAAGCTCTACCCCTGTGGGAGCCCATTTTTCTCCACATGCTTGGTCTTCAAATAATAATCAGCTTCATGATTTTCCCTATACTTGCACAAAGAAACAAACAATGTTAGCATAAAACAACATATCATGATATTGATGTGTCTTTTTCGGCCTATGTTTCTGCACTTCATTTGATTATTTCAATGCATGATCAGTAGCATACTACATCATCGTTGATGGTTCATGTAGGTATATTCATACTTAGATCTTCTGACATCCCTTTCTTCCTTCCTGCAGATCAACGAAGCTCGAAGAAGACACATGGTGCACCACTTCTGTGTCGGTCATCGATCAACAGGCAATGATGATTATGTTTATGATTATGTGATTCCCTTTTATGCATCTTCCATAGTGTAGTATGTTGTTTATGATGCACTGTGACAGTCCTATCCACGACTTGTGTGGATATTTGATTTCAATCTTATGCTTTTCATTTTGAAAAGAAAAATGCATCTCAATGCAAATTTGTACTATCATTTGAATTCTCGCAATTAAATGAACAAAGCGCAAACAACACTTAATAAGCATAACGCAGAAATAACTGCAACTTCGCTTTAAGATATAGCAATATTTAATCTAGCTCCACCAATTGAGCTGTAGTGAAAAATTGGTAAGTGAGTATCCCGTTTTATTATGGTATCATTTTGTTTCATGTCGTTCATTTTAAGTGTTAATTTTAATATGTTAATTATTTGATTTTGATGTGTTAGTTATGGTTAATTAGTTAATTTAATTTAATAATGGTTATTAGTATTGTTGAAATTAATTTAGTTAAGCATTGAATTTATTTGTGAAAACGTCAAAGATTTAATTAAATATTAAATTAGTTTGTAATTTTTTAATGTTTGTAGATTTAAATGAATATTATTATTAATTGTCTATATTAAATATTTTTAATTATAAATAGAATAATATTTTAATTGTAACATTGTTAAATTTTAAATTAACAATTAAATAATATTATTTATTTAATTGTTATTATGGAGTTATTCAAAAATAACCGTAGACTTTTTTAAAATATATATACATAATTAAAAGAATTTTTGTGACTGATATGATTGATTTAATTAAAATAATGTGATATTTTGTAAATGGGTAAAATAATTATTAAAGGGTGAAAATTATTACGAAGATTGAAAGAGTATTAAATTTTAAAACATAGTGGAGTATTCTAAACATAAAAATTACCCTCTATGTGGTAAATGGGGAAAAAAAAGGGAATTGTCGGATGATTATAGGCATAAGTGTGGTTTATTAGTTGTTTCTTTTGATGAAACAAGTCTTTGTGGCTGCCTTCATGGGCTGCTGGCTGTAGCCACGCCCTCCATCCATATTTCCTTAGCTTTGCTGTTGTGCGCAGCCTTGGGTGGCCACCGCAATCTGCTTTATTTTTATATGTTTTGCATTGGGTCGCTGCCTTGTTTAATGGCTGGCATGAGTATGTATGTTTCTTTATTCAATGCATGTATTCTCAGCATGGTTTGTCTGAAATTAAGTTCATCCACTGTATTATTTCTGAAGCTGATTTCTGATTGGTTCCCAGAAATATATATATATATATATATATATATATATATATATATATATATATATATATATATATATATATATATGTTGGGTTTTATTATGTGGTTTTCCTTTTTGTATGTTTCCTTATGCTGTCAAAAAAACATGTTGTTAAATGTGACTAATAATGTTATTAACATGTGCAAATTATATATATATATATATAGATAGATATATATTTTGCGTTGATTTTATTGTTGGAATTTTTATGTTCCTGATGATGTTCAAAACAACAGACTACTGCAAAATAATTATATTTAGAATTGTAACTATGTTCATATCTATATATATATATATAGTTTAAAACAAATTTGATTTTACTAAAATGCATAATGAAATATATATGTAGATCTTTCTTAATTAAATTTAGTTATATCTATGTATAACTATTAATTAATGGTGTAGGGAATCATAATGGAAGTAAATTGTTAGATTAGATAAAGAATATGGTTCCTAAGGTTAATTAGATATATATTTGATTGTTTAAAATTCATTAAAAGTTCATAAGTGAAATTTACTTGTGTTTCCGGGAATAATGATTTAACCTATATTGTAAAATTGGCTTTCCAAATATGTATATTTGCTTGATTCACTTGTTAGAGAAGAGAAGTTTAAAATTGATAAATTTATATATATAGGTTAGTAAATGTAATTAAATTAGGAAATTGTTCCAAATAATCAAAATAAAATATTTCAGTGCAAAATGTGTTATGACTAATTAGTATGTAGAGTTCAACTGAGTCAATGATTTTTTTTTTGAAAACAGGAATTTATTAATATTGAATTGATTTATTATGAAATTGGATTTAATTGAGTTTTATAAATGAAGAATTGAACATTGAAGTTAGATTATTGTTTTCATTAAGTTAAGAATCTTTTGTAACCTTACATATTTTAGTGCATTAGTCGATGTATGTAGTTTATGTGGTTGGTGGTACCTCCTTTGTTCTTGATTCAGTGATATGGAATGGGTTTGCGAGATAGTTCTTGCCTCACATGTTGTGTGTTATGTACACCCCTTGCGTGTTTTTGGTTTGGGTACCCATACGAAGTGGCTCTTCATAGGGGTCGTCACACAAAGGGGCTATTAGGGTAACCCATGGAAGAATTTTCTAAACAAGTGATAATGTAATTAATGAACTAGTGAGTTTGAGTAGTTAAACAATATACAAGATTAATTATATGCCTCACCCATACCGTTAGCACTTTCATAGGCTAAGGACGGGATGAGAAGACCTGGTTGGTAAGATCACTCCCTTGTCCTCATGAAAAGTAAGTGGTTCCGCTTGAATCATCTTATGGAGCAATGCCTTGAGATAGGCAGTAAGGATAACCATAGATGGAGGTGGTACCTTGTGATAGGTTGTTTGGATAATCCATGTAAAGCCATGCGATGACACTCTCCTATAGTACCTGTTTATTATCCCTTGTTTAGTTGCCTCTAGGAGTTTTTTTTGTATGTGTTTGATGTTGTTTTATGTTGGTATTGTGTTAGCCTTGTCTGCTTGACCTTTGTTTGGATGTGGGTCCTTTCTTATCATCTCCTAGAATGGTGGGTGGATCTTTAGGTCCACATGGTCGAGTGGAACGTGCTATGCACCCCATTGGGTTCTCAGTCAGTGTTTGTGAAGTGTAGAGTTTGTGTTGAGGCTTTTCCATAGTTCAATTATACCATGTTTATTTATGTAAAATTCTTGTATTTGATGTAATGTACTTCGGAAGTGATGTAATGTACTCCTGAAGTGATATAATGTACTCCTGAAACAATGTAATATACTCCTGAAATAGATGTAATGTGTTATTTTACCTTTGTACACCTTATGAGGTTATTGAATTGTGGTAGTCGTTACTTGATCTATTGTATCTATGGAAATATGCTTCATTGAATTCACACGTTGATAGTATGCTTATGAGTTAATCTTGTTGAATTTAGTTTTCATCTATGAATGTTTCTTCTTGATAGGTTATAAAGGATGTAGGAATTATTGTAAGCATATGCTATATCATGTTTTGTACTATAATCTTGATTTGTTCGTTATTTTTTGGTATGAGTTTAGTCTTTGTAATGTTGTCTCGTGTACCCCAGAGGATGTAGTTGGCTTTGTAATTATATAATTGGTTTACATGTAATGTATGTTTATGTACATCTTATATGATGTTTTACTTTAAAAAAATAAAAAATAAAATTGCGGAGTAATTTGTTAGTTTAAGTTGTCTTTTGGGGTTTGTGTGGTGGGGCGTTACATGTAACTTGTAGGATCCATGTGCATATGTGTTCTGACCCATTTGTGACAAATTTTTGTGCCAAAAAGAATAAAAAATATTATTTTTCAGGACAAGAGGAGAAGACCTAGACAAGTATCTTAGTCACAAGCCAAGCATCTGTAATTACTGAACAAGATTGTTGGCATTCCTTGAGCACAAAGATGCTAATGAAGATATGTAATGAACAAGTGTATAATGAAAATATGTGCCTCTAAATTCCTACTAAATTGTATTACTCAAGTATGCCACACCAAATTCATCAAATTTGATCCCCTTACTTGCCATCATGATAATGTGATTATACATTAACAATAGGAGGCCATTGTATATTATTAATTACCTCTTAAATGTACATTTTAAAAATATAATCACTTTAATAAAAATTGGTTGCCTTGGGAAACTTCATCAAATTTTATCCCCTTAAGCCATTATTTTGTCCTAGGACCTTAAATCATAGATCCCCTTAATACATCCTATTATTACCCCTTAAGCCATCCTATGATTATTTTCAAGACAAGAGAATAAGACCTACACAAATATCTTAGTCACAAGCCAAACACCTATAATTATTGTTGATGAGCCAAATTGACCCACAACATGTAGGTAATATAAAAGGGAAAGTATCTCACCTCTCCTAAAAGAGACAATCAGTAATAAAACTAATCACCTCCCAAGGTCTTTGATGTTGGTTTACAATGTTGCTATTTCATAAAGTGGTCAATATGGTTGTAATGTTCAAGGGGCCTGCTCGTTTTGAGCTTTTGGATTGTTACAAGATCAAACATCTATCTAAACCTACTTTAACCAAGGGTTTTAAAGAAATAGAAAAAGATAGATCAAGGTTTTTAAACTGAAAAGAATGTTGATTCATTCAACTAATCAGACTTGTTACCTTCCAAGGAATTCCTAAACCAAAATTGCAAAATAAAATTAACCTATAATTGATACAAAGTTTCATTCATTCATAGTACAAACTTTAATAGTAGATTGCAAATCATCACTCAAACAAAATATAAGATAAAATTTCATTCCTTGTAAGTTTTTCAAATCAAATGATTAACCCAAAATGAATACCATTCTAGAGCATAATATAAAGAAGGTTTAAATATGGATGCTCCTACTGTCAATGAAATAGATAACCAACATTTAAAAATCTGGCAAAATCACTAGTGTACAGAAAACCATGTCTTCAAATTATCTCCACCTATGCTAAGAAAATCTAGAAGATATATCACCTCTTCCTCTTGCTGAACTACAAAAAAAAAAAATGTCTAACTTGCTTAAGGAAAACCCTAACTTGCTTTTTCGCTATCCCATCCTCTACCTTATGAATCCTTCTTTTACCTTCTTCTAACTCATCTAACTTTAACTAGATCTTTTCTAACCAGTCTCTATAAACTTTCTAGCTTCTCTAACAACCAAAAGATCCCTTACAAAAGAGGCGAAATGCCATATTTATAAAACGTGTCAGATGTGTCGGCACAGTTTAGGGTTTACAAAATAAGTCAGTTATAGAACACATCGATACTAGAAGAGTTTGAAACAAAGTCAACATGCATTAAATACAAGAGCACCGACTAGATAGGCTCAAGATCTACCACATAACTCAAACCAAAATGCGTGAAGAAGAGGCAAAGCGAAATGATGAGGAAACACTACTTTTGATGTAGCTTTGCATTAACTTCTTCTCCCACGTCGCCCATATGTTGCTCCATTCTAGCCTTTGTCATCAAGAAAATCCTTTGCAATCCATTCGTAAGTGGCATAGGAAAAACCCTAGTTCGCCATTCAATAGCATTGATATTATTCTTTAGATTTGTCCCATTGTATTGGCCTAGTCTCTCTTAGATTAATACTCATTAATGACTGCACAATATGTTGCTGCATCATCCAGCTGGTGTTTAGTTACTGCATCCCATGATAGCCTTAATCCTTTGTAGCAAGGTGCTTATATTCGGATCTAAAACCTCAAACTAGACTGATGTCATCCTACCCTCAGGAATCTTTCCTTTTTCGTCTAGCTTCATCTCTTTCTTTTCCACTTTAGAGATGGATGATCCCTCTATGTTCTTCTTAGCCTCTCCAACTGTTGCCTTGCTAGACTCAGCCTACATTCATCAAAAACCAATGTGAGAATCCAAATATTGACAACATTTTCATCAAGGTGTTAGCTTAAAATCATGATAAAACCATTAAATTAGCCCTCAAGCATCAAAACTGAGCAGTTTGGGATTTCAAACTAACCGGGGAAAACCAGCCTAGAAGGAATTTCAAAAAATTCTAAACCAGGCGAATTCTCACGATGAAGCACCAATGTCAACAATGGATTATCAAAATGAACATAAGCAACATATAACAGTGAAATTCATCAAGCTAAAGAAATATATGTTTAAGCATTCATCATTAGATTCATCAATTTTACCAAATTTCTTAAATTCCACAAAGCATAGTAGAGAATTCGAGAAAATCTGACTAAGGCAGACAATTCTGAAGCAGGCATAAGTTTTAGCAATAGATCATTTGAATAAAGAAGAAATGCATGTAACATTGTGAAACCCATCAAAATAAGCATGGAAACATAAGAATTTATCATTAGAATCATTCATGTGCCAACAATTTCCAGTCACTCGAAGATTGGCAGAAAATTCAGAAAAATCTAGCCAGACCAGAATTCTGCAGATGACCCAAAACTCCAAACTTAGAGCACGAAAACCATTTGGGAACACACATTGGTGAGAGATCCGCCCAGGTAGAGAGAGTTAAGAAACTCACAGTGATTGGTAAGTATCAACTACCTAAAATTCAAAAACCCGAGGACGAAGTGGAATCCAGAAAAATCCAACCCAAGCGGAATTCCGCGAAGGCCAGAAATCTCCGAATAGCAGTGCAAAACAGGCCGAGTCAAACTTCGAGCACAATCCAGGAAAATATGAAAGGGGTGGATTTTTCCAAACTGGCTCAAAAGAACCCAAACTTCACATTGAAACCAAAGTTTGAAAGAAAATCGAGAAAATCTAGGTGTACCAAAAAATTCTGAACTAAGGTAAAAACCCGAACTTCACCCAAAACATAAGATTTTCAATAATCAACTTGGGAAAAACACTTGGGAAAGCAAGATAAACATATTAAGCACATGCCAAGGCAAAGAAAAACCTCAAAATCGAATGGGGAAAAACACAAAGAGCGAAAGAAAAACAAAAGGGTCCCATTTTAATCAGATTTAAAATGGGGTGGTTATGCAGGGCATAACAATTGGCGACTTGGCTGGGAAAATGGTTTAACCATTTTCAAGAAATTGAGGGATTCAATTACCTAGAACTCCTGGTTTATGGACATCACAATTCCACCTAGGTCAGTCTTATTAAACAAGGTTGAGCTAGAATCTCAAATGTAAGTCAACATTGGCTACCCCTAAATCTATGTGTGTGCTTGATGGTGCATCACCCTTTTACAAAGTTTTCTTCATCCTTTGAAAAATTATGTGCAAGATTTGAAATACATGAGTTGATTCGCTTTAACTATTGTGCAATGATATCCTGGGTATTGCTCTGCTTCGAGTCAAGTGTTCATAGCTCTGATGGAGATACCTCTAGTTTTCTCACAATATTTCTCTACTCCCAGCCAGGTGTCCATAGCCCTGGTAGAGATACTAGAATCACCCATTCAGTATTGAGTTTTCTTTTCTTAGATAGTTCTCTTTTCTCTTTTCTTGAAGTTCCTTCATTCAATTCCTTCTCAATATGTCAAATGTCCAACATCTGTACTGGGTTGAAAACTACCATGGACCTCATAACAACATCCGGGGAATCATATTTTTCACTCAATTCTTGCAACACCATTGTCCTAAGACAAATATACCATTACAAAAGGAGATGTTTATGATGATTTGTGATAGATTCAATCATAGTTAGTGAAGATTGCTTACTTAACACCTTGTTCTCAATGACTTTCCACAACTCTCATTAACAATGAACATGAAACAATGAATTTAGGACAAAATCATCCAATCAGAAAACTTGAAGATATCTAAACCAACTTCTCTCCTAGTAACCAAAGTATACTTCAGATAACAACCCCCTTACTCAACTGGATAAAATGAAGGGCCTCGCAAAAAAAAAACAAAAAACAAAAAAAATAGAACAAAAAAATATTTACATACATACAACCCAACAAAATACTAGACCTTTTACTCAACAAAATTGATCCTAGTCCTATCTTCCCATAACACAAATCTCTACTAGGTATGCCAATCTCTAGGATTGTTCTCTAATAGTTTTTTTATTACTCCTAGGAGATTCTTATTAGTTGATTCTGCAACTCCATTTCCTTGTGGATAATAGTTTGAAAAATACTTTAAAACAATATTTTGATCATAAGCCCATGAAATGAACTCGACAGAAGAAAAGGCAGGGCCATTGTCACATACCAGTGCAAAGGGTACTCCAAACCTGGTTGTGATGCATTCAATGAGGAACTTGATTACTACCTCCGTTGTGCTATTCCTAAAAGGTATAGCTTCTTTCCATCTTGTGTAGTAATCTATGGTAGTCAAAATAAATTTATGTCCTATAGAAGAATTTAGGTTAATTTCAACAATAAAATCAAGTGCCCATTGGGCAAATGACCTTACCTCATAAACATGCTGTAATGGAATGGTTGGATGACACTCTCTTGATGCAGAAATTTGACATATGTGACATGTCCTTACATGTTGGTGGGCATCCTCAAACACACATGGCTAATAATAACCAGATATGAGGATCTGATGTGCTAAAGAATCCGTAGAACCATGACTTGTGCCATGTTTCCCATGAAATTCAGCAATTGTGTGCTTATCTTCTTGTTGATCAAGGCATCATAGATAAACCCCCTCAAAATTATTTCTATATAACAATCCTCCTATGAGCATATAATGGGAGATTTTCATTCTCAATCCTCTCCTCTAAGTTGTATTCATTCCCTCTAGGCACTGATTATTGAGCATGAAATGAATAATATCGGCATACCAAGGGTCATTAGAAAAGGACTGTGTTGTGTACTGCTTTCAAGTAATGTTCTTACCAGCATCTATCATTGCTTTAGATAGGCCTTGAACTCAGACAAGTTTCATAGGGTGAATCTCCAAATCGAACTCCTACAAAATAGCCATCCATTTCCCCCTTCATTATCCCAACTCACTCTGCATAAGTAAAGACTTCACAGCAACATCAAGAACCACAACAATGATCTAACTTCAAAGGATATAATGCCTGAACTTCTTGACAACCCTAACCAACACAAAATATTGTTTCTCAAGAGGTGGGTACTTGACTTCAACATTCTTAAATGGAGAGCTTATGAAGGCAATTAGTCTTTCATCCCCCTCCTCTCTTCGTTGCGTCAGGACAGTTGCACATGAGTGTTCAGAAGAAAAAGAATAAATATAAAATGACTTCAAGTAGTCAGGACTAGCAAGGACTGGTGCCTCCAAAATGGATTGCTTAACCTGAGAAAAAGAAGCCTTTACCTCATTACTTCATTCTATTCTAGCATCTTTCTTCATCATTTCGTTCAAAGGTTTAACAATTTATGCAAAGCCTATAATAAACTTCCTCACAAAGTTGATCTTTCTAAAGAAGGATCTCATCTCCTTCTTACTTCCTGGCATGGTTAACTTTAGAATAGACTCAACTCAATCTAGATCTATCGATATCCCTCTTTTTGAGATTATGTGTCCCAAAATTTTCCCTTCAGAAACCCCAAACACACAATTTTTAGGATTCAGAGAAACACCATATTGGATACATCTTTCGAGAACCCTAGCCAACTCTGCAGCATAGTCTATTATATCTTTAGAGAATGCTGTCAGTTCATCCATATAAATGATGATGCACTTACCAATCAAATCTTTGAACACTACATCCATTGCATGCTGAAACGTTGTTCCAACATTTATCAAACCAAACGGAATCCTCCTATAAGAAAATGCTCCCCACTTAGTAGTGAAGGTTGTCTTCATTTTGTCTTCATAATTATTGATCACTTGATTGCACCCAGAATAACCATCTAGGAATGACATCATTTGGGACCCATTGATAGTTTTCAAGACTTCATCCAGAGAAGGGAGTGGTTAGTTGTCCTTGTCCGAAGCTCTATTTAGATTCCTAAAACCTATAAATAGTCTAGTCTCCCCATTATTTTTATGAACTAGAACCAAGTTAGCTACCCATGTTGAATTTCGTACAGGGAAGATTATTCTTGTAGAAAGCAATTTTTGAACTTCCTTAAAGATCAGTGGTTTAATCAGGGTGTTGACAGGACATTGTTTCTATTGAAATGGTCTGGCTTCAGGCTTCAAAGGAATAGTATGAGTTATCACAAACGTATCAAATGTTTTTAGATCTTCATACCAAGCTATTGCAGCAATATCTTTCTTTAGGGTAGACTTTCCCTATGTACACATTCCTTTCAGGGCCAAAGTCAGCTAAGTTAATAGTTTCATATTCACCTCCCTTACCTTCAGTTGATACCTTGTCCCAAGCCCTTGGATCTAAATCAAAAATTATTTCTAAGGCCACCATTCCCTTGGGAATGCTATTACTTTTTAAATTGAGGACACCTTTTGTATCACAGTCTTTGGGGTTCTAGTCTCCTTGATCCCTCTCAGACTCATCAATGATTTGTCCTTCAAAAACATTTGATCTTGCTAGAAAAGCAAGGATATGTCAATCACCATCGAAGACTTGAAAGTTCTTGACATTATTAGGGACAACCGGGGTGTATATCAATTCTATTGAGAATCTCTTAAGCTTGGAGCCTTGCATGGGCTCTAGGATACTTGTGGGAATAGCTAATGAATCAACTATTTGATTTTCCTCTCTAGGGATTAAACTAATCCCAAAAGCATCGAAGTCTTCAATCAGGTTCCACACCCAATTTCTATAAGTTGCTAGCCTCTTATTGTGACATGTGTACTAGCTATGCATTTGCTTGATAATCACTTCTGAATCTCCTTTAACCATCAAGGCAGTAATTTTATTTTGATGTGCGAACATCAGTCCCTAAGCTAATGCTTCATATTCTGCTATATTGTTAGTGCATCCAAACCGTAACCTATAAGAAGAAAAAAAATGTTTTCCCTTTTGGGCTGGTTAACTCAATTACAACACCACACCTTGTTTTAGATTTGGACTCATCAAATGTGAGGGTCCATAGCTAATTATGAGCTAGGGTTGATCTCTTTGAGCTTATTGTGGGTGCTTGGATAAGATGAACCATATGTGGGGCCACCTAATCTTTTGCATCAAATATTGGGAATGGGTGTTCAATGGGCTTATTAGGTGCAATATCCAATTGCCGCTCAGATATATCATGTAATCCTAAGATATCTTTCTAAAATTTATCTGTATCCTTGATTAACCCCTTGGGTTTTGGTACACTTGTGAGTGCAAGGGTATCAAACAAACCCTAGGGTTGTTCAACACAACTATGTTGGTTCGGTATTATGACCCAGGTAAGTTCAGTTTGAGGAGGGACTTCATCTAAAGGTATATTATCCCTAGTTAACATTATTGCATTTTCGGCTTCAAATGAAAAGTGATATGAAATGGTCTCAAGGTGACTTGGGCTAGTTTCTTCAGTTTGGAAAAAATGATTCAAAACACTGATGCAGTGTTGGCAGGTTAATTTTGAATGATTTTAGTAGTTCACCCTACACCAGTTTGGGAGTAGAAGACTCTACAAATCGATATCTTCCCATAAGAAAAGTTGATCCTATTGAAACTTCCTAACCAATACTTGATTTACACTAATCATGGGATTAGGGAATTCTTGCATTGACAAACTATTAGAATCAAGAACCGAAAGAGTCAGAATTTCCTCTCTTTTATAAACCCCTATCTCGGTTTCAAAATAAGCTACCTCGTTGGGACACTCATACTCAGTGATGATATGTTTGAGGCGAGGTTCACTCTCAATCCTAATCTACGTAGGCATTGCCCCCATGGTAGCCACATATGTGAAAAGTCTAGGGAGAGATATCCCCCTATTCTCTTCATCAGATCTCTACTCAAAAACATACCGTAAGTCTCAAAAATTTCTACTACCTAAATATCCATATTCGTTTGAATCTGAGGGTCAGACCCTACTTGTACATGTATATTTTTCAATTCTCTGACTACATTAACCTCTATTTTATAAATTTGGATGACCTTGTTTGTTTGGATAGTGTTCATTCCCAATTTCTTGCATACAAAAAATGGTATAACATTGCTAGAAGCCCCTGAATCTAGCAGATAATTGTGTAGATTCTTCCCAAAAATTCTCAAACTTAAAAGAAATGGTGGGGTACCTACCTTGCTTTTGAACAAAGTTGCATTCATGTCTATAGCAAGTGCCACCTTGGTTTTCCCTTTTGATTTATCAACTTCTTCCAAAGCTTTCAACACTATATCTCATTGGGAAGGGCACCATTTTAGGATGTCAAAGTATGACAAAGAGGTTTTTATTTTTGCATCTCAAAAACAATATCAAATTTTGTGTTATAACTTGCATTATATTTGAAAACACTAGATGAATTACCTTTTCTAGGGATGTCAGGTGGACCCTTTGGTGGAGGATGGTTGTTATCAGCACTCTGATTTAGAGGCACCATGTGGTTAGGTGGTGTTGATGTAGTGAACGTACCCTTATTTTGGTTTCTTAGGAAGTGTCCTCCCTTTTTTTGGAAGGCTTGTGCATCATACGCATCTTCCTCTAGTCCATTCTCATTCTGCATTGGGAATGAAGGTTCTTCTTCAAAGAGTTCATAAGCCATTACTGTATCCACTGAGCCACCTCCTTTATTTGAATTCCCTTCGAATGTTTGGTAATTTTCATGTGCCATCTTCACAACCTTCTCCATTTTAGGATAGTTTACCTCAGAATGAGTTGCAGTATCATGTAGCCTACACCAGTTAGTCATAAAATTGAGGTCAGCTACATTTGCAGTATGTGGCCTGTCCTCATTAGCTTGATAATTGTGAGAAACCCCACCATTATTTGGCCTTGTGTTCCATTGTCTATTGTTATTAGGCCTCTAGTTATATCCTCTATTCTGATTTTGATAACCTTGGTTAGGGAAGTTTTGGCCTTGATAATTCCTCTAGTTGTGATTGTTGTTGTTCTGATAATTACCCTGATTATTATTATTCTGATTAGGGTAATTACCTTGATTAGCATAATTACCTTGGTTCTAAGAGGGGTTCAGTTTAAGCCAATCCATGTCATTTGTGACTTGAGATAGAGTTTTCTTTAAGGTCTCCACCTCGTTTGTGAGTTGAACTGTCCTTTCACTCTCAACATTCTTAGCAACAAGTGGCTGACCGATAGGATATGGTATTCCAACTTGATTATGATGACCATGTGGACTATGATGAGCCTATGATTGTTGAGAGAAATCAGGAGCTCCATTGGAAAAGAATGGAATAGGATATTGAGTCTACAACTTAGACATAGGTCCATAATGGGAAGGAGACATCCTTGGGATAGTATTGAATAAAGGGGTTGGGTTAGTCATTTGATACTCCATAGATGGAAAACCTCCTCCCAAGTTCCCTTGTTGAGAGCTAGTTTATTTTTGTAGCTTGATGGCTAGATGATAAACTTTAGACAGAAAATCAATTTCTACTGGCTGATAAGTCCTTTGTAGGAACAAGCCAAGCAAAGGGTCTATAACTCTAAAATATGTCTGAATGACACTATTCTCAACAACTAGATAGGGATCCTACAATCTCCTATACATTCTTTGAAACCTTGTATTAAACAAGGGTAGTGATTCACATGGTTCCTTCCTAATGGTAGAAAATTGATGGAACAAAATGGTTGGATCCACATAAACTCTGAACTGATTGATGAAAGAATTCTCTAGATCTATCTAGCTTAGAATAAAACCTTGTGAAAGATTTAGGTACCAGTTGTATGCCATATCCCCTAAGGAATAAGGGAACAACCTAAAAACCACATCATGGTGAGCTATCTGGGCTCTGGTACAAGCGTCCTTAAAAGCTTGTATGTGCTCCTCAGCACTCCTTGATTCACCATGAATGTATTTGGGATAGAATCTCTGAATATTCTTAGGCATATCATGAAAGTATCTAGGAATAGTCCCTAATGGAGAGGGATTATTCACAAAAAATTCCATTGGTGGCAGTGGTGGAGGTTGAGCTAGCTGTTGGATGGACTAAACCAGTTGTAATGGCAATTGAGGTGGATTTGGTGGTGGATTCACGGGTATCCACTGGGGTATTAGTGAAAAGCTTGGTGGAGTGAGCGGAGCTAACAAGGGTGGTAGAATGGTTGCCCTCTGAATCTTGTGTCCACTTGGGGTCTTGAGTTCTACCAAAGGTGGTGGGTTTTTAGTTGATCGAAGAACTCTATGGGACTTCTCTGGTGAGAAAGACCCAATGTTATCCAGTTTTCTCTTCTACCCCTCCCTCTAGCACCAGTTTCTTGTTGATGTGTCCAATTAACCCACAACATGTAGGTAAGATAAAAGTGAAAGTATCTCACCTCTCCTAAAAAAGACAATCAGTAATCAAACTAATCGCCTCCCAAGGTCTTTGATGTTGGTTCACAACATTGCTATTTCACAAAGTGGTCAATATGGCTGTAATGTTCAAGGGGCCTACTAGTTTTGAGCTTCTGGATTGTTACAAGAGAAAACGTCTATCTAAACCTACTTTAACCAGGTGTTTTAAAGAAATAGAAAAAGATAGATCAAGGTTTTTAAACTAAAAAGAATGTTGAATCATTCAACTAATCAAACTTGTTACCTTTCAAGGAATTCCTAAACTAAAAATTGCAAAATAAAATTAACCTGTAATCAATACAAAGTTTAATTCATTTACAGTACAAAATTTAACATTAGATTGCAAATCATCACTCAAACAAAACATAAGATAAAATTTCATTCCTTGTAAGCTTTTCAAATAAAATGATTAACCCAAAATGAATACCATTCTAGAGCATAATATAAAGAAGGTTTAAATCTGGCTGCTCCTACTGTCAATGAAACAGATAAGCAACATTTACAAATCTGGAAAGATCACTAGTGTACAAAAAACCATGTCTTCAAATTATCTCCACCTATGCTAAGAAAGTCTAGAAGATACATCACCTCTTCCTCTTGCTAAACTGCAAAAAAAAACTTGTCTAACTTGCTTAAGGAAAACCCTAACTTGCATTTTGCTATCCCATCCTCTACCTTATGAATCCTTCTTTTACCTTCTTCTAACTCATCTAACCCTAACTAGATCTTTTCTAAACTATCTCTAAAAAATTTCTAACTTCTCTAACAACCAAAAGATCCCTTACAATAGAGGCGAAATGCCATATTTATAAAACGTGTCAAATGCGTCGACACAGTTTAGGGTTTAGAAAATAAGTCAGTTACAAAACATGTCAACCCTAGAAGAGTTTGAAACAAATTCAACATGCATTAAATGCAAGGGCACCAACCAGATAGGCTCAGGATCTATCACATAACTCAAACCAAAATCCGTGAAGAAGAGGCAAAGTGAAATGATGAGGAAGCACGACTTTCAATGCAACTTTGCATTAACTACTTCCCCCACGTCGCCCATATGTTGCTCCATTATGGCATTTGTCATCAATAACATCCTCTGCAAGCCATTCACAAGTGGCATAGGAGAAATCCTAGTTCACCATTCAATAGCATTGATATTATTCTTCAGATATGTCCCATCGTATTGTCTCATTCTCTCTTGGATTGATACTCATTAATGACTGCACAATATGTCACCGTATCATCCAACTGGTGTTTAGTTACTGCATCCCACGATAGCCTTAATCCTTTGTAGCAGGGTGCTTATATTTAGATCTGAAACCTTGAACCATGCTGACGTCATCATGCCCTCGGGAATCCTGCCTTTCTTGTCTAGCTTCATCTCTTTCTTTTCTACTTCAGAGATGGATGATCCCTTTGTGTTCTTCTTAGCCTTTCCAATTGTTGCCTTGCTAAACTCAACCTGTATTCATCAAAAACCAATGTGAGAATCCAAATATTGACAACATTTTCATCCAGGTGTTAGTTTAAAATCATGATAAAACCATTAAATTATCCCTCAAGCATCACAACTGAGTAGTTCGGGATTTCAAGCTAACCGGGGAAAACCAGCCTGGGAGGAATTTTAGAAAATTCCGAACTAGGTGGATTCTCTTGATGAAGCACCAATGTCAATAATGGATTATCAGAATGAACATGAGCAACATACACCACTGAAATTCATCAAGCTAAAGCAAGATATGTTTATTCATTCATCATTAGATTCATCAATTTTACCAAATTTCTTAAATTCCACAAAGCATAGCAGAGAATTCGAGAATATCCAACTGGGGCAGACAATTTTGAAGCAAGCATAATTTTTAGCAATAGATCATTCAAATGAAGAAGAAATGCATATAAAATTGTGAAACCCATCAAAATAAGCATGGAAACATAAGAATTTATCATTAGAATCATTCATATGCCAACAATCTCCAGTCACTCAAAGCTTGGCAGAAAATCCAAAAAAATCCAATCGGACCGGAAGTTTGTGGATGACCCAAAACTTTGAACTCAGAGCACGGAAACCATTCGGGAACACACATCAATGAGAGATCCACTCAGGCAAAGAGATTTAAGAAACTCATAGCGACTGGTAAGTCTCAACGACCTAAAATTCAGAAACCCAATGATGAAGCGGAATTCAGAAAAATCCGACCCAGGTAGAATTCTGTGAAGGCTAGAAACCTTGAATAGCAGTGCAAAACAGGCCGAGTCAGAATTTGAGTGCAATCTGGGAAAAACTAGGAAAATCCGAACGGGGAAGATTTTTCCGAACTGACTCAAAAAAACCTGAACTTCGCATTGAAATTGAAGTTCGAAAGAAAACTGAGAAAATTTGGGCGGACTGGAAAATCCCGAACTAGGGTAAAAACCTGAACTTCACCCAAAACATAAGATTTTCAATAATCAACTTGGGAAAAACACTTGGGAAAGCAAGATAAACATATTAAGCACATGCCAAGGCAAAGCAAAACCTCAAAATAGAAGGGGGTAAAACACAAAGAGCGAAAGCAAAAGAAAAGGGTCCCATTTTAATTAGATTTAAAATGGGGTGGTTATGGAGGGCATAAAAATTATCAAACAAGATTTTTGGCATTCCTTGAGCACAAATATGGTAATAAAGAGATTTGATGAACAAGTGTATAATGTAAATATGTGCCTCTAAATTCCTACTAAATCACATTTCTCAAGTATGCCACACCAACTTCACCAAATTTTATCCCCTTACTTGCCATCATGATAAAGTTGTTGGAAAGAGACACTGTAGATGGCTTTTTGTGTTGTCATTGATGACAATCTAAGTCAGTTTTGAGATCCGAAAATTAATATATGCTCATACCGACAGTCAGTGTTCAAAATAGTATTTCATTGGAACAAGAAATGAACAGAGTATTCTAGTTGCTTGGTGATTTGTATGACCATCAATCATCATTTTGAGTTGTGGATCAAATGGAAGGTTTATCATGGTGTTTGTTATGTTATCCGAAAGTCTCAATGCCTCGTATCATATTGAGAAAATGTTTGGAGATCCGAGTAGATTATTTTTCTGTTCATTAGTTTTTGGAAGCTGACATAATTGATGTAGCATATTGCAGATGTACAAGGAATATTAATATAATTGTTTTTGTGATCAAGGATTTTTTTTGGGGTCCGAGCTAAGTGTTAGCTGACTTGCATGGGTGCACATAAAAAAATGTTTATATTTTGAGCCGACATATGGAGAATATTATATTTTGGTGAAGCTAACTTGAAGTAACTGAAATCTTTTGTTGCAGATATATATAGAAGATAGTTTATGACATTTTGTGTATGTACAAGTGTGTGTCCTACACAAAAGAGTGATTGAGCAAGATTATGCACAATTTCACTTGTGCATTATAGATTGTGTGAAGCAAATTTGTGCAGAGCAGGGTAGAAGTGCAGAACAAAAGTGTGGTATCTGTCAGAAGGGCAGAAGATTGTATTTGAGCTTCAATAGAACTGTAATCAATCATTTGCAGATGCTACTTTCTTAGTTCATGATGGAATTATGTTGTAATGTGCAACTAAATGGATATGAAAATGCTTAAATTATGAAACTATGATGTTGATACTAAAATGCTTGAATGATTTGATTACTTGGAAGACTATAATGTTCTTGCTCTTCAAAATAATCATCTCAAAACAAAGAGCCAAAGGGTCTTATTTATATATTTTCAAAGGCAAAAGCTTAGTTGGAAAAGATCAATGGTTGAGATTGAGTCTAGATATATCGACGGTGAGAGATGAAAAAGTTGGAGAAGATAATGGAAAAGGGATAAATATTTATCCCAAAATATTAGGAAGAAGAATAGGAAGAAGATTCCAAATTTGGTGAATAGATAAAGCACATTCAAATCCAAATTGAATTTTTCAATTTTGGTTGAAAAATAGCTATAGACATGTGCTCAATTGATTTTTTCAATTTTGGAAAGAATTGGAATATTTCAATTTGTAAATAATTAAAATATTTCAATTTGTGAGTTGGAGGAAAATGAATTATTAAATAAACTTTTGATTTGAAACTTTTGTTTATTTAATAAAAGAGGAAAAATAGGAATTAAATAAACTTTTGATTTAATTTATTTAATTAAGAGGAGAGAGAATAATTAAATAAGCATTGTTATTTATTTATTTAATTAAGAGGAGGGAGAATAATTAAATAAACTTTTGTGATTGATTTATTTAATTAAGAAGAGGGAGAATAATAAAATAAACTTTTGTGATTAATTTATTTAATTAAGAATAGGATGGTGATTAAATAAACTTTTGATTTAATTTATTTAATTAAGAGGAATATGATAATTAAATAATACAAATTATAGCAATTGATTATTTAACAATGGAGAATATAATGGAGATTTCTTCCAAAGGAGTAGGAGGAAGAAGAGGAAGAAGATTCCAAATTTGTTGAATAGATAAAGCACATTCAAATTGAATTTTTCAATTTTGGTTGAGAAATAGCTGTAGACATGTGCTTAATTGATTTTTTTAATTTTGGAAAGAATTAGAATATTTCAATTTTGTAAAGAATTAAAATATTTCAATTGAGTTGGAGGAAAATGAAATATTAAATAAAACAAATATTTGAAACTTTGTTTATTTAATAAAAGAGGAAAATGTCAAAAATTAAATAAACTTTGTGATTTATTTAATTTAAGAGGGAAATGCTAATTAAAATAAACTTTGTGATTTATTTAATTAAGAGGGGAAGGATAATTAAATAAACTTTGTGATTTATTTATTTAATTGAGAAGATAGTAATCAAATAAACTTTGTAATTTATTTAATTAAGAGGGGGAAGAATAATTAAATAAAATTTGTGATTTATTTATTTAATTAAGAAGAATATGGTATTTTAAATAAAATTTGTAATTTATTTAATTAAGAGGAAAATGGTCAATAATTAAATAATACAAATTATTATAATTGATTATTTAATTAAAATTAAAGATTAAATAATTGAATAAAACAACTATAGGAAATTGTTTATTTAATTAAAATGATGGAATTAGAAGAATGTGATGACAATGAAAGAATTAGAATAATGAACTATATAAATAAATATTTCTATTTATTTAATAGTAGATGAAAATAATTAATTAATCAAATAAAAGTATTAATCAAATTTATCTAGACCATTTTTAGGTGTATACAATAAGTACAAAGAAATGTTGGTTGCGAAAGGTTACTCTCCAGTTGAGGGTGTTGATTATGGTGAGATATTCTCTCCTATTGCAAAAATGACATCCATTAGATTTTTGCTTGCTATTGTTGTTGCTTACGATTTAGAGGTTGAGTAAATGGATGTGAAATCTGTTTTCCTTCATGGTGACTTGGAGGAGGATATATATATGACACAACTAGAGACTCACATGGTGAAAGGTAAAAGTAATTTGGTTTGCAAATTGAAGAAATCTTTGTATGGCCTAAAACAGAGTCCTAGGATGTGGTACCAAAAATTTGATACATATGTTTTAAGTTTGGGATTTGAACATTCTCAATCAGACCATTGTGTTTATTATAAAATTGATGGTGATCATTTCCTATTTATTGTATTATATGTTGATGATATGTTATTTATGGCAAAGGGAAAGGTATGATTTTAGAACTAAAATCTCAACTTGCTTCTAAATTTGAAATGAAAGATATTGGTGTAGTTAGACACATTCTTGGGATGGAAATTTAAAGAGATAGAGTGAACAGAAATCTATGGATCTGATAAAGTAAGTATTTCAATTCAATTTTATATAGATTTAACATGCAAGATTGTAGACCATTGTGTGTTCCCTTTTCTGTTCGAACAAATTTATCTATTTCATACTTTCCAATATCTCCATCAAAGATGGAAGACATGAGCAAAGTGCCTTAGTAGAGTTCAATTGGAAGTTTGATTTATGCTATGGTTTGTACTAGACTAGACATTACCCAAGTAGTGGGAGTTCTTTCTAAACATATGTCTAATCCTTATAGAGTTCATTGGGATGCAGTTAAAAGGGTCTTCAGATATTTGTGTAGTACCTTAGATTATTCCTTGTTTTATCATAGTAATGTGACTAAAGATGATATTTCCTTTGATATTCATGGTTATGTCGATTCAGACTGGGCAGGTGATATTGATAGAAGATAATCCACCAGTGCTTATATGTTTACTTTATTTGGTGGTGCAATTAGTTAGATGAGTAAAAAATAGGCTATAGTTGTTTTTTCTACTACTAAAGTAGAGTATATAGTAGCTACTCATGATTGTAAATAAGCCATTTGGCTTAAGATACTATGTTCAAATGTTGGAATAAAAAAAGGTGCAGTGCCAATTTATTGTGATAGTTAGATTTCCATATGTATAGCCAAGAACCTGAAATTTCATGAAAAGACTAAGCACATTGATGTATAGTATCATTTTATTTGAGATATGGTCAAATATGGCAGGGTGAAGCTAGTTAAGGTGGAGACTTTGATGGAAATTTTTGATTCTTTAACTAAGCCTATAAGAATAGAGAAGTTCAGATGGTGTTAAGAGATTATGGGCCTTTCGACCCCTAGCAATTAAGAGACAATGTTTACTCCCTCCCATTTCTCTTGCAAGGTGTTTGAAAAGTGGTATATTTCATAGGAAAATGTGTCTCAACCTTGAAATTATAAAAATGTTATTGTTGATAGTACATAAATATGAATATATATATATATATCTTCATCATACACACACACACACTCCTCTCTTTAACTTTCAATGTTAATCTCTTATATATATCCACATCAAGTGTAACTTCAATTAGGTCGGCTTTAATTAGAAGTAAGACACAAAATTAAGCATGTCATTTAAAAAAAAAATTATCCACACTTTGAGCCTAAAGTTACTTTCTTGTCCTCCACAAAACATCAATTGTGTTAGGTTGGCACAAAAATAGACCTAAACACAAAATATTCAAGTGTACATGTAATTTTCCAAATGTGCAACCTCAAGGCATGATCTTCCTTCGGAATCTCATTCAACTAACATTTATTAACTTATATTTAACATTGAAAAACAAAATAATTATCTGTGAAGCAATGTAGAATCTCCCCTACTAATATACTATACATAAAGTAACTAAAATATACAAGGTTGAGCAGTATTATTCACTTCTTTTGGGTAACTTCATAGAGTTTCATGCATCTTGTTGATGAGTGTTTTTGCACTACACAACACAAACAAAACAGGTGTTCTATTGCTCTTGAAAGATAATTCTCTTCAGAAAATAACCACAAGGTCTCTAAGGTTAGGTCATGAAAATGGAGAAAACAACTTAGCGGTAATGTGTTATGCTAGTAATCACAAAGGGAATTTATGGTTTACAAGGCTAGAAACTTATGGGACTGTAATAAGGGTTTTATAAAGGATAAAGATAAAACCTAACTATAATTTCCAAATCTAAAGTCTAGAAATAATATGACCATATCAGATACAACAATTTTAGTGATGCTCTTGTCCTAAGTGCAATCATGCAAATAACTCAGTATTCAAAGTGAAAAAATCCCCAATAAGCCAATTTATGATTAACCAAGACAAATCTATGTAGTATCACAAAGATAGTGTTATCTTCAAAGGAGTATCAAAGATTTTCATACTGTAATTAATTTAGACATACATCTATATTTTTGCATAATAAGAATAACATTCAAAGGTGAACTATTGCATAAAATATGGCCTAGGCTAACTATACAAAGTGACTTACAATCACTAAATCACAAATAGTATGGGTAGAAAATTCATCAAACACCTTCAATACTTCATCATCAACATGAAATGACTAAAACTAAATCTGAAACTAATCAACTTAAATAACTTGGAAAAATAGGAACCATGAAATAAAATGAAACAAAAAATAATGGAACACCAAATCAATGTCTTCTTATAATAGCTTCATAAAAGGCTGGAACAATTCTTGAATCAACAATACAAATGAGGGGACACCTCATATTTATAGAGTTCAACATGAAATTAGAGTTTTAAGATCAATGGCCAAGATTACATCAAACATGGATGCCCTAATTAGGTTAACCAAAAATAGGTTAACAACATAAAACCATAACACCCATTTGAATTTTAAAATTAAAACATTAGAATCCCATTTTCATTAAAATTCCATTAAAACTCAAGAGAAAATTCCCCTAGCACTGATTACTAGGTCACCCAACTTGTTCTTTAGTGTGCTGATGAAGATAGGCATGAAATTTGAGGTAAATTTTCCCTTTATTCCCCCTCATTGTCCATTTTCTTCCCCTTAGAAAATTCTTGGAATTTATTTAAAACTTTATTCAAATCATCCTTGTTGGGAGTTGGGATAAATTTAATCCTTAAAGTAATTGAATCCAAATCATTTTCATACTTATTTAACACTTTATCCCAATCTAACTTAGACTCTTGACATTTATTCATTGCCATCACATGCATAATTGCATCCTCCAAGTGGTTTTTAGTTATATCTCTGTATTCGACATGAGAAAAGGTGTCTTTCCACCATTGTTTCAGTAAATAAACCTTTAGATATTCCTTGCTAAGTTTCCTACCAGTCATTACTTCCAAACATAAAATACAACTAGCAGAAATATCACTCATGTCACTCTACATCTTAGGAATTTGTTCCAACACTTCATCCATTACTTCCCTCTTAAACTTGAATGCCTCCAACCATTCCCTAGGTTTATCAATATCACCTAAAGTAAGGATGTTTTCCTTAAGAAAAACTTGCTTTGGAACTTCAACCACCCTACTCAATCTAATCAAGGATTTATCCTTGGATGCTTTGCAATAAGTTGCAATCTATTGTACAGTATCTTGGAAGACCATACACCTCTCATATAATTGAAGAATTTCATTACTGAGAGGAATTTGCTTTTCATAAATACCATCCATCCAGCTCTGGGCCACTTGTGTTGATGATTTCATCTTTTCCAATTCACTTATTGCATTCTTAGAGAGGATGCTAGGCTATGTGGATGAACCTACCTCAAGTTGAAGAGGCTTCACTAAATGTTTGATGTATTTCTATAGTTCCTCAACTTGTTGAACTAAAGCTTCTCCTTAGCTTTCACCTCTTTGTCTAGTCTTTGCAAGATTCCATCCACTGATCCTTTAAGATCCCCAACCTCTTGTTTCTTGGTGGATGGACCTAGATTAATGGTTTTCACATTGTATTCATCAAGAGTAATATCCTCCTTATTCTTCTCCATGGTAGAGGTGGAAATATGGAATACCCTATTCTTTGAATTATCTTTCGTAATTCAAGAAATTACCCAAGCCTTCTTCTTCTCCTTGGGCTTATTTAAGCTTACCAAAAAATGGTCCAATTAGGGACTACCTCCTTAGTTACTGGTTTGGGCTTAAGGCTCACTTTGAGCTAGTCTGGATTTGTAGACACTTCAACATTTGTATCTAAATTTTGGTTATTTTATCCTTGGAGGTGTTCTTCTTCATTCGCATTTCCATCTTGATGTACTTCTTTCTCCTATTGGATTTGATCATCATTTTGTTGTTGCTTCTGATTATTCTCTACCAACTGCTCTATTTCTTATTCACCTATCTTTTCAACTTCAATTTCTTAGCTAGGATCCTTGGAAAAATATTCAAATGTGACATATTTTCCTTTTTCCTCCTCCCCTTTCTCAAAAGGAACATCCTTTCATGGTGGCTTAGGTGAAACATTATATATTACCTCTTCTTCAAGAATCTTCTCTCCCTCAAAAGATGTTGCTTGAGTAGCCTTTTTGAGCTCAACAACTACTTTCTCTATGTTATCCAAGTTTGGAAATGGAATTCCTGATCTAGGATAAACCTTCCTCATGTAGACTTGAGTCCTCTTCTCAAATCTCTCAACAATGATAGCTTCCTCCTGAGTCCATCCTTCAACTATGTCCTAAGGTATATCCCCATTGTACTTTTATTTTTGTTGCTTCTTAAGAGGAGAATCATTTGAAGCATCTTTATCTTTACCCTAACTAATCATCTTCTTTTTAGAGGGTATGTTTCTTCAGTGATGGTCTTGGTAGGTTTTCACTTCTTAGGGATTGGATACCTCTTAATTTATTCTATTTTAAGTTTGTCCCTTTGTCTTTTTCTCTTTTTATGACCAATAATTTTCCTCTTCTTCTTCCTCATTAAGCTTACCTTCTTCCTTATATCTATCTCTCTTTCTAAGGAAGATTGTGACTCGATTTCTCCCATTAAATCATATGTGAGTTTAACTTCATCAACTTCTAACTTTAAAATTGTTGAAAGTATGAAGGTGTTTTCATTGATTTCAATAGGAATTATAATGATTGGTGTTGTCATTGATGTAAACTATGTGTTGATGAAGATTTTGAGGATATCAAGAAAATTGTGAAAAAGAGGAAAGCAGGTTGTTGTAGGTTGTGCATGTGTAGTTGAGACTTTGAAGAAGTGTTGTGAGTACATGGAGCTATCTTTTTGTTGTAGTGTCTGAAGATGAGTTGGAATTAAGTATTGAGCTAAGATGATGTCTCTAGTACTCAGTTTCCAATTGATTTTGAGAAAAATTGATAAACAAAGTAAATATTGTTGTGTAAGTGGTCAGAATATGCTTTGGTATTGTGTCCCATGTTTCTTCTATGTTGATGCTATGCCTGTGTGGATCTAGTATATTGTTCAAGGTTGTTAGAGGTTTCTATATTCATAATTTTGGTTTCTAGATTGTTGTATAGTGTGAGATATTTTCACCAGTGTGTGAACCAATTTTTTAGTGATGTTTTATGTGGCCTAGGGTAAATGTATTTTCTCTGTGTTTCTCCATTTTTTTCTTCAAGTTGTGTAGATTTGGAAAGTTTCTTATAGTGTTTATATATCTTTTAGTATTCAACATTTCACTAGATTTGGTGTTGTACAGAGTGAATTTCATATGTCATTGTGTGAATAAGGTTTATTAGTTGTTATGAGATGATGTATTTGTATGATGTGATTTTATATGAAGTTTTTGATGAATCTCAAGTAGTTCATGGATTATTATAGATTGTGTTCAAGTGAATTTTTTTGTCTAGAACTTTCAGATTGATTTAAGGAAGCGTGTACTTAATGTTTATGGTGTTTAACATAGGTATTGGCTTTTTTTTTTTAACACTACATGTGAGGCTTGTGGAAGATTTTTGAGGTGTGTTTGGATCTATTCGAGTGTTAATTAAGGATTTATGTAGGTAACCTTTGTTCCTATCCACTGCAAGAATGTTTAGGTGTCAACCTATTTTGAATTTGTAAGTGTAACAAATAGTTTCTATCATTGGAGAATGTTTTCAAGGTTGAGGTTCATATAAATAAGTGTGGTGTTGTTGTGAGTTGATAGGAAGAATCAAGATAGATGTGATATCGACGTAAGTGATGTGTGTGATTTGAATCTGAGTAGAACAATGCAAATTTCAAGTGTTTGGATTCCTAAAGGTATTGAGTTGAAGGTGTTTGAAATCATTCAAGCTAGGATATGAGATTGTTGGAGAATTGTGGTGGATTCTTTGTTGTATTGATAAAGTGTTCTTTGTGTAACATTTCTCTTCTATATTCTTGTATTTCATTTTGTGTTAGTGAGCCCTAGCTATGAGCCTTTCTAGATAGTGTGTCTTATTATGGTAGTGAGCCCTTTTGTACCAGTTTTGGAATTACTTATATTATGAGCTAATCCTCAACATAATTTTTTCCTCATTGGTTTTTCCCCACATAAATCTTGTGTTCTCTTGTGTACGGTGTTGTTATTTCAGTTTCTATTAGATGCATTTCATGTTTAATATCATTAACATAATAAGGGTTCATTAAATGCATATTGTTGAGGGTTTTGATGTTTCAATTTGCTACAACTGATTCACCCCCCTTTTTAGTTGTCTTATTCATTTAAAAATTGGTATCAGAGCAAGGTTCCTTGGAAAATAGCTTAATCACTTGAGGTAGATCTGGGATGGAGAACAAGGTTTCTTCAGAATTCCCTAGATTCGATGGAATAGATTATGCATTTTGGAAGTCAAATATGGAAGGATATTTGGTAGATCCTGGATATGAAATTGAAATGGTAGTAAAGAATCAATATGTTGCACCTCAAAATGGTCCAAGTAAAAGTGCAGAGATCAAGACGCATGAGATTAATGCTAAGGAAAGATTTATTATTGTGAATAGTTTCTCAAATACTAAATTAGTAAAAGTTATGAGTTTTAATACTACCAAAGAGGTTTGGGATAAGATAGAAAGAATTTATGAAGGAGATGAAAATTTCAAACAAGAAAAGCTACAAAATTTGAAGGCACAATTTGAGACCCTACATATGTTTGAAGATGAAACAATCAAAATCTACATGCAAAGAGTTGATGAGATAGTGAGTTCAATGAGAGGTCTTGGTCCACAAGTCAAAGAATCTAAAGTGGTAAAGAAAGTTCTCAAATCTCTTCTCGAATCTTATAGTGAAAATTTATCTTCTATTGAGGAAATTACAAATCTTGATACTTAATCTAGAGATCAAATGATTGGTACACAAAATTCTTTTGAAATGAGAAAAAAGTGCTTGAAAAATGGTATAAATGTAGAGACTACTTTCAAGGCTGGAGTATCAAAAAAGGTTGAAGAGTTAGATAAGGAATATTTTGATGATGTGGAAGCTAACTTCTAAGAAGAATGAAGAATGGCACCAGTAATTACAAAGGTAAATTACCCTTCAAATGTTTTAGCTTTGGTGATATAGGTCATTATGCTTCTAGATGTTTGAAAAGAATACAAAAAATAAGAATAAGGAGAACAAAGGAAATATGATTAAAATAGCTTACTATGCTAGAGAAGATGTTGGTATTTCTGATGATCAATTTGATTATGGAGACTTTGGTGATAATGAATACTTGTTCTTGGCTATAAAAGATTAATCTAGTACTACTAACTCTGAAAGTTGTGTGAATTAAAGGATTCCAGAGAAGAAGGATAATGTTGAAGGTACATTGGTATCTTCCTTTCATGTTAAAGAAGATAAGAATTAATGGGTTGTTGATAGTGGCTGCTCTAATCACATGACTCAAGAAAAGAGTAAGTTTTTTAAACTTGAAAAATATGATAGAGGATTTTTAAACTTGAAAAATATGATAGAGGACTAGAAAAATTTGGAGATGTTTAAGGAGCTAAGATTTGTGGAATAGGTTCAATCAATTTTTATGGCAAGCAAACACTGATAATATTTACTATGTTAAGGGTTTAAGGCATAACCTCTTGATTGTTGGAAAAATGTGTAGTAAGGGATATAATCGTGTGTTTAAGGATGAAACAAGTGAGATCAGAAAAGGGTTTGGAACTATGATTTCTATGGGTAAAAGGAAAGATGGAAACATCTATCAACTTAAAGGTGTTGATGGTTATTGCTTTGTGTATCAGATTAATGATAGTTGGTTATGGAATTGGAGATGTGTCAAATGAATTTTGATAATCTGGCAAGAATCAATTCAGTTCATGTAGTGAGATACCTACCAAGAATCACAAAACCTATCAATGCTATTTGTGAGAGTTGTCAAGTTGGAAAACAAACAAGGAGTAGTTTCAAGGGAAAGGAACAATCTGGTACCAGACTACTAGAATTAGTTCATACAAATTTGTGTGGTCCTACAAGGGTGAGAATTCTTCAAGGTCATAGGTATTTCATGCATTTGACTGATGATTATTATAGGATGACATGGGTTACTTTTCTTAGAGAAAAATATGATGCATTAGATAAATTCAAGGAATTTAAAGCTATGGTTGAGAATGAAATGGATTTGAAAATCAAATGTTTATGGTTTGAAAGAGGTGGTGAATTCACCTTAAATGAGTTTAACATGTTTTGTGATAAGTAGGAGGTATTTTTCCACAGCGTGTCAAATTATGATATTGCTATCAGGATTCAATCGTGTAGTTTCAAGTCAAACTCATTGACCCATGTTTCATGAGTAGTGGTTCACCGAAACGCATCTCTCATGATAGCGAATGGTCCACTTAGCACTCATTTCATCTAGGTGATGCTCACAGATGGGCAGCACTAGTCTGTCTTGGGAGGTCACTCATCCCGGTATTGCTCCAGCTCAAGCGCGCTTAACCAGGGAGTTTTCTCCAAGGTTAAGCCCGCTTGGGTTGTTACCCCATTTGCAAAACCTTCAGTAAGTGTTGTGCCTTATGAACCATTCATTATAGAGCCCCTTTAGCTCATCAATTGAAAAGTAGGAGGTATTTTTCCACAGCGTGTCAAATTATGATATTGCTATTAGGATTCAAACGTGTAGTTTCTAGTCAAACTCATTGACACATGTTTCATGAGTAGTGGTTCACCGGAACCCATCTCTCATGATAGTGAATGGTCCACTCAGCACTCATTGCATCTAGGTCTATCCCGAGAGGTCACCCATCCCAGTACTACTCCAGCTCAAGCACGCTTAACCAGGGAGTTTTCTCCAAGGTTATGCCCGCTTGGGTTGTTACCCCATTTGCAAAACCTTCAGCAAGTGTAACAAGGCACAACACTTGCTGAAGGTTTTGCAAATGGGGTAACAACCCAAGCGGGCTTAACCTTGGAGAAACTCCCTGCTAGTGCTGAGGTGGAGCAGTGACGGGATGGGTGATCTCGAGATGGACTCCACCTCTATGAGCATCACCTAGATGCAATGAGGAGTGGACCATTCGCTATCATGAGAGATGGGTTCAGTGTCATGAAACATGGGTCAATGAACTCGAAAGTACACGGTTGAATCCTATCATCATAATTTGACACGCTGTGGAAAAATACCTCCTACTTATCAATTGATGAGCTAAAGGGGCTCTATAATGAATGGTTCATAAGGCACAACACTTACTGAAGGTTTTGCAAATGGGGTAACAACCCAAGCGGGCTTAACCTTGGAGAAAACTCCCTGGTTAAGTGCGCTTGAGTTGGAGCAGTACTGGGATGGGCGACCTCCTGGGATGGACTAGTTCTCCACCTTTGTGAGCATCACCTAGATGCAATCAGTGCTAAGTGGACCATTCGCCATCATGAGAGATGGGTTCCAGTGAACCACTACTCATGAAACATGGGTCAATGAGTTTGACTCAAAACTACACGGTTGAATCCTGATAGCAATATCATAATGTTTTGTGAAGTTCATTGCATAAAGAGTCACTTGTCTTCCCCTAGAACTCCTCATCATAATGGAGTTGTTGAGAGGAAAAATAGGACTATTCATGAAGCTGCTAGGAATATGATGAAAGAAGAAAATCTACCAAAATCCTACTAGAGAGAATCTATTCATATTGCTAAATACATACTTAATAGAGTTCAAGCTAAAGCTAATAGCACAAAGACTCCCTATGAGTTATGGTATAGAAGGATTCCTACTGTGAAGTATTTTAGAGTATTTGGAAGAAAATGATACATCAAAAGAGAAGAAGATAACTTAGGAAAGTTTGATGCAAGTTCTAATGAAGGTATCTTACTTGGATATTCTATTAGAAGCAAAGCTTATATATGTTATAAAAAAAAGGCTAAGAAGGATTGTTGAAAGTGCAAATGAAAAAGTTGATGAAAAGTTGCAAAATTCAATTGTAGTAGATGGATATGTGTCAGATGAACATGATTGAAGTGAAGAAGAAGAAGAAAAAGATGATGAAAAAGAAGTACAGAATGAAGAGGAAGAAGCTCTGGAGAAGACCCCTAAGACCCCTAGGTATGTGCAAAAGAATCATTCTGAAAATCAAATCATTGGAGACAAGAGGAAAGGTGTATTGACAAGAAGCAAAGCTACTAAAGTAGAGGTAAATATGTTTTTACTTTCTAATGTTGAACCTAAAATAGTGAATGAGGCATATAAAGATGAACATTGGATGAAGGCGGAAGTAGAACTCATGTGGATACAGAAAAATTAGACTTTAGAATTGGTTCCTAGATTGGAAAACAAGAATATAATTGGAGCTAAGTGGGTATTTAGAAAGAAATTAAATGAGAATGGAGAAGTAGTAAGAAATAAAGCAAGACTTGTTTGTGAGGGTTACCCACAAGTGGAAGGAATAGACTTTGAGGAGACATTTTCTCTTGTGGATTGGATGGAAGCTATTAGAATGTTTTTGGAATTTGTAGCACATAAGGACTTTAAATTTTATCAAATGGATGCAAATTTTACTTTTTTGACTGGTGAATTAGAAAAAGAGGTTTACATGGAACAATCGAAAGGATTTCAGTTGTCAGATCAACTAGATATGGTGCGTAGATTGAAGAAGGAACTATATGGATTGGAGCAAGCTCCCATAGCTTGGTATGCAAGGTTGTACATATATTTGATACAACAAGGATTTAGTAAAGGCACCATAGATAGTAATCTTTACTTCAAAATTGAGAAAGACAAGATCTTGATAGTTGTTGTATATCTGGATGACAATATCTTTAGAGGAAATGAAGCTATGTAAGAAATTTGATGAAGAAATGCAAAAAGAATTTGAAATGTCAATGTTTGGGGAGATGAATTTCTTTCTTGGGTTACAAATCAAACAGAAAAATAAAGGGACTTTCATTTCATAGTTTAAGTATGCCAAAGAGATGTTGAAGATGTTTGGAATGGATGACTCCAAACTAGTATGCACTCCTATAGTGACTGGTTGTAAATTGAGAAAAGATGATGACTCACCTAAGGCTAATCAGAACAAATATAGATCTATCATTGATGGACTGCTATATCTAATTGCTACTAGATTGGATATCATGCATGCAGTCTTTCTTGTGGCTAGATTTCAAGAAGATCCTAAAGAAACACATTTTGCAGTAGTGAAGAGGATATTTAGTTGTTTAAGAGGCACTCTGAATTATGGCTTGTCGTATCATAAGGATACTAATTTCACATTAAGTGCTGATATAGATGCATATTGGGTTGGTTGTGATGATGACAGGAAAAGTACAAGTGGTGGTGAATTCTTTCTTAGATGTAGATTGGTGTCATGGTTGAGTAAGAAGCATGATTTAGTTTCTTTATCTACTACAAAAGTTGAGTATATTACATCACCATCATGTTGCACACATTTTTTATGGATGAGACAAACATTGAAGGATATCAAAATAGTATATGATGAGTCTATATCTATCTTTTGTGATAATACAAGTGCAATTAACATTTCAAAGAATATAGTGATGCATTCAAGGACAAAGCATATATCAATTAGGTATCACTTTCTGATAGAGAAGGTTATGGAGAATGAGGTGAATCTTGAGTATGTTCCTACAAAGGATTAGATTTGTAACATATTTACTAAGGCTCTTCCAAAGGATACTTTTGATTATCTTTGGGAGAAGTTGGGGGTTATTTCCCATCCTTCTTTGAACTAGATGCATATGGAGGTGCATCAGTCTAGTGGATCTATGGATCTATCTATTTTTTGGACCGACATTGGTGGCTACCTCTCAAGGGGAGTAGTTAGTGTCATGTGTTATCATTGTGTAGAGTTACTGATTTGTTTGGGTGTACTACTAAGGGTGGGTATTTAGAGCAAGTATTTTGGTTTAGTTTCAAAGGGGAAACCAATGTAAAATATTTATTCCTTTTCCATTGATGTCAAAGAGGGAGAGAGAATCATGTGAAAAAGATCATCTACTCTAGGGGAGAGAGAATCATATGAAAAGTGAAAGGTATCAATGGAGAAAGTTGTGTATGTTGTCTAATCATTATTTTCAAAGAGAGAATATCCTATAAGGGGGAGTGAGTGAAGGAATATTGTGTAGGCTATCTAATTTGAAAAATAGGAGAGAGTATGCATGTTGTTTTTGATGGTTTTTCACATCTTGTGTTACCATAAATGACAAAGGGGGAGATTGTTGCAAGTATGAAGGTGTTGTCATTGATGTCAACTATGTGTTTATGAAGATGTCGAGGATATTGAGAAAATTGAGAAAAAGAGGAAAATAGGTTGTTGAGGGTTATGCATGTGTAGTTGAGACTTTGAAGAAGTGTTGTGAGTACATGGAGCTATCTTTTTGTTGTAGTTTTTGAAGATTATTTGGAATGAAGTAATGAGATGAGATGATGTCTCTTGTACTTGGTTTCCAAGTTCTTTTGAGAAAATTTGATAAATAGAGTAAATAGTGTTATGCAAGTGGTCAGAATGTGCTCTAGTATTGTGCTCCACATTTCTTCTATGTTGATGATATACATGTACAGATCTGGTAAGTTGTTCAAGGTTGTTAGAGGTTTTTATATTCAAAATTTGGGTTTCTAGAAAATTGTCTAGTGTGAGATATTTTCACTAGTGTGCGAACCATTTTTTCAGTGATGTTTTCTATGGCCTGGGAGAAATGTATTTGCTCCATGTTTATCCACTATTTGGCTTCAATTTGTGTTTATTTCGGAAGTTTCTTATAGTGTTTGTATCATTTTATATTTAAGGTTTTACTTGATTTGGTGTAGTACAAAGTGAGTTTCATATGTTAGTTTACAAATAAGGTTTATCGGTTGTTTTGAGATGAAGTATTTGTATGATGCAAGTTTGTATGAAGTGTTTGATGAATCTCAAGTAGTTCTTGGATTATTCTAGATTGTTTTGAAGTGAATTTTGTTGTTTTGAACTTTAATTTTGATTTAAGAAAGTTTGTACTTAATGTTTATGGTGTTTAACACGAGTATTGGCCGACCTTTTGTTAGCACTACATGTAAGGCTTGTGGAAGTGTTTTGAGGTTCGTTTGGATCTATTTGGGTCATAATTAAGGATTTATGTAGGTCACCTTGTTCCAATACATGAAAGAATGTTTAGGTTCTGACCTATTTTGAATTTGTAAGTGTAACAAATAGTTGTAAACATTGGAGAAGGATTTCAATGTTGAAATTTGTTAGAATTGGATATGGCTGCCAAAACCTTGAGACCAAATGGAAAGCACAAAGAGAGAGAATAGAATGTGACAAGAATAAACTAGATTCTTATCAATATGATTCAATTGATATGAAAAATGTAGTAGAAACCCCTTGGTTATATAGCCAAGGTGAGATACAAGATGTCATAGGATTATGACAAGTATCTTAATCATATTCAACATGAGACAACTAATCACAACTACCTAGGTTCACATGTGCTACAAGTCAAAAGATAAGATAAAAACTAATGACAACTATCACACTCTAGAAAGATTCCTTCCTAGGACCTAAGTAAACTTAACATGTAAATAAGTCCCCTAGTAATGAATTAACTAGGTACAAGACTTTATTTACACTAACAAGGTTGATATAAATAAGTGTGGTGTTGTTGTGAGTTGATAGGAAGAATCAAGAGAGAAGAAAGATAGATGCGAGATTGATGCGAGTGATGTGTGTGATGTGAATTTGAGAAAAGTAGTGTGAATTTCAAGTGTTTGGATTCCTAAAAGAAATGAGCTAAATGTGTCCAAAATCATTCAAGCATTGCTGTAAGATTGTTGGAGCATTGTGGTGGATTCTTTGTTGCATTGAGAAAGTGTTCTCTATGTAACATTTCTCTTCTATATTCTTGTATTTCTTTCTATGGAAGTGAGCCCTGGTAGTGAGCCTTTCTGGACAGTGTGTCATATTCTAGAAGTGAGCCCTTTTGTACCAGATTTTCAATTACGTAGATTGTGAGCTAATCCTCACCATGGTTTTTCCCTCATTGGGTTTTCCATGTATATCTAGTTTTATCTTGTGTATGGTGTTGTTATTTAAGTGTCTATTAGCTGCATTTCATGTTTAATCTCATTAAAAGAATAAGGTTTTATTAAATGCATACTATTGAGGGTTTTCACATTTTAATTTGCTACAACTGATTGAACCCCTCTTAGTTGTCTTGTTCATTCAACAAAAATATTGTTCTTTTCCCATTGATTAGAATATTTGAGGATAGGGGCAGCTATTTGTGTCAAATATGTATTCCTCTTCATCCCAATCTATTGGGGGGAGAGGTTTGCTAGACACTTCTATGTAGTCATGATACTAAATTACATCTCCACAATCCTCTATCTGGTCAGGGACTTACATAAATCTATACAATCTTATCATCTTCAATGATAATCTAAAAAATTTCATTTTAATCACCTATAACTCATCACAAAAGTTTGCCCAGTAATATTCAATATCAACCTTATGTCTGTAGTTCCTTGTAGCTACTTTCTGATCTATTCCATATGGGTCAAAATGAATCTTGAATGTATGTCTAGGCAGGCTGAGGTACTCCATTTCTATCTTGGAGTGTTGGTCACTTTGAAAAGAGGGGAAACCCTCCCAACCATTAATCCTCAAGGGGAATTCCCATCCAATTCATATCTTATGTAGGTTTTTCAGGACCTTATCAAAGGCCACCAACTATCTTTTCAATTCTAATAACACCACTTTATCAGTTGGGTACCTAGGTAGCCCATATGATACCAAAGGAAATCCTTAAATTCTAATATATGTGAACTTTGGGAGCTGCAAAAACCAATATTTGTACTACTTCACCAACTCCTTATCTGCTAATAGTATAATATGTAAGGATTCTTGGAGATTCCTAGTGATATACATTGTGAATGCATTGTTTACTCTTCTGTAATGAGAACTCTTAGATAGATGCAATTATGGGTAGACTTCATAAACTGTGTTCTCCCCAATGACACCCTTGCAACTCAAACCTTTGTATTTGAAGTTTTGGGCAATCATATAAAAAATATAAGAGGGAATTGTAAACTTCTTTGTATATTGTACAACCCTTAGCTACATGTCCATATAGTCACTGATTATGCTAGCCTAGTGATAATTAGTACCCTTCTCAATTTTAGCAATGATATAAAACATCCAATCTTTGAACATTGAGGCCTTCTCTAGTCCCATCACTCTACTAAGGAGGGTGATCATGTTGTTATATTCCACCTTGAAGTCACTCCTATGCAATAGCTTTGGAAACTTGGAAAAATGTTGCCTTGTCTTATCAATCTAAGAGGCATTCATTATTTCAAGAGCCTTCTTCAGATTGTCAATGTAGAACTTCTTTACTAAATCAATCTTAAATTTAACAAACTTTTGGTGTGAAGATATGCCAAAAGCCTCTACCAAGGACTCCTTAGTTAAGTTGGCCAACACCCTTCCTTGCAGGCCAATTATCACTCTCTAATCAAAATCATAATTTTTTGAGCATTCAACTATCAGCTTTGTGCATTGTATAGAAGGAGGGAAACCTACTCCTTGAGCTAACCTATTCTTTAAACTAATATTTTTCCCAAGTTACTAGGGACAAGGCAATACATCCTTTTCTTAAAGTCTTCCAAATCAATGTTCCCAAGGTTAGTGTCTCCAACCTCTCCCTAGTATGATGTGATCTTTGGCTCCAGAAGCCTTCCCTTGAAATAATACCTCATCTTTTCCCCTCTTGTAAGCTCCTCCTCTAGTTTTGATGTTTTCTTCCCTTTCCCTACCTTTTCCTTGCTTGATTATGCCTACATCTATTAGCTAGAATACCATAATCATTTGAAATTCTTAAAAGATCTGAAATATGGGATTAGTAATTCAAGGTACTCCCATTGGAAATACATAAAATCACATTATTAATAATCATTCCAAAGGAACTAAGTTTATAGCCCTCAAATAGAATCTAAAACAGTCATGGGGTTTTTAAGTCACATAGGAAATCTAGAGATTTCACCTCTATAGGAAATCCATGAAATCCAACACATCGATAAATCCATGACAAGACACCCATCAGGAATTTCAAGGTGACAAGGAATTCATGAAGCAAGGAGGTGTGTTGGAAAAGTGTTAATTTGGCTCACGTATTCATCATTTAACCCCTTGGAAATTTTAATGTTATAAGATTTAAACTTTAAAAGCATAATTCATGACCTAAATAGAACCTCAAGAAATCAAGCATTCAAGGAATTAGCAATGAAAAAACATTGAGAAATTCCTCTTGAAGTAAAATACATAATGAACACACTCATAGGGAATTTTAGTGGGGCACATAATCCATGATGATGGGTTGATTTGGGGAATTCAAGGAAGTTTGGAATTTTCAATGGATGCTCAATTAGGTACTTCAAAGGATTGCAAAATCTGTGACACAGAGTTTGTCAGAATTTTCAATCATTGGATAAATCAGTGATAAAGCTAGAGTCAGGTATTGCAACATTCTATGGATTCAGAGATGCATCCATCTATCAAAAATTTCACAAGGCAATGTAATCTATGAAATTGAGAGACTTAGGGAATCCTTCCAAGAATGTATTATGTGGGAGAGGATAACCCAATAATTTCAAAAGGTCAAGGATTCCCCATACTTGGGCCAAACTTAGCATAAGAGGCACTTAAAGATGTTCCTCAAAGACTTGGACATGGAACCCATTGTTGTAAACCCCACTCACCTTTTGAATTTAGATAATCTTCATAGGATTAAAAAGATGAAATCATAAAAATTTAAAGGACCCATCCCTTAAGGGGAAAATGAAAAACCAAAACCAAAAACGAAAAAAGAGGGGGTCCCTACTTTCAGTGGGATGTGTATGCGAAATGCACAAAAAATGGTAACTTTGTTGGGGAAATTCCCCAAAGCATTTTGATGACAAACACAAATCATGAACCTAGAAACTCTAGTTCCAACATTCACATTAGGTCAACACTTAACAAAGAATCAAAACCATTGGGAGATCTAACCCTTCATATACTAAAAAATCCAAGTATGTGTAAGTGTATTCATTTCCCTCTTGAAGAAACTATAGGGATATATGCTCTCTCTAGTTAAGATACATGAATGGTTCTACTGCAAAAGTAACCTAGAAATTTCCTCGCCGCTAATCAAGCATCCATAACCCCAACGAGGTTATCATTATGATTCTCTCGAACATAGCTCTACTGCTAGTCAGCCATTGATAGCCCCAGTAGAGTTATTTGAATCCTCCTAAAAGTTGAAATTTCTCATTTTTTTTAATCTTTTCTTTTCTTTTCTTTTATCATTTTCAACCCGCAAGAAATGAAACTCTCAATTAGGGTTGATAATAATAGTGGAACTAACGTAGAAATTTAATATTTTTCACTTCATAGGATGTCACAAAGGAACCCATAGCAACCCCAAGATTCTTAAGATGTGAAAGGTATAATATTTCATAATACTTCATATCATATTAGACCAATGACTTATCCTCTATGAATCACACATTCAAACTATTTGACACTAACAAAGGACTTTTACCATTCATACTAGAAATATGATTGGTGTTTGTCAAAGAAATACTCAAATAGTCTTAGGTAATGAAATTGTAATTGTTGTGCCTGCAAAAATTCCAAGAAGAAATCAAAGGAACCCCAAAATAGAAAAGAAAAACAAAACCAAACTCAAACCATCCAAAGTAAGAAATCAAAAGAAAACCAAAACAAAACTAACCCTAAAGCAACCTAACCTACAACAAGCCACCTAAAATAACTATGTACAGGGGTGAGTTGCAATAGCTCAAGTAAGGAAATAATTCTTCAAATATTTCCCATTAATGAGTAATAAGACATATTCTCCCATGAGATTTTTAGACGATTAGCATTATCTCCCAGAATTTCATATATCTGAAAGGGTCCAAGCCAAAGATTGTCAAATTTTCCATGTTCCCTCTTTCGTTCATGGGATTTATCCCAATATAAGACCAATTTGGAGATCCTAAAGGCCTTAAATTTTTCTCTGCAAACAAACCATCATTTCATTACTCCCTAATGTTTGGAAAAAATTTCAGTGGCTTAATTTCATTTCTCTTCTAGGTGGAGAAGCTCAGCAAGACATGCTTCAAGTCATCCCCCTTCATCATAGTACTTGTTAATGAACTGTAGTGTAGGAATTTTCAAGTGTATGGGGAAAATAGATTCCTCACCATAAGCTAAATGGTATGGAGAAGTACCTATGACAACCTTCTATCTAGTAAAATCTGCCCAAAGAGCAAACCATACCTAGGTATGCTAGTCTTTTGGGTTCTTGTCAAGCAACTTATGAATGACTATTAACAAGTTCTTGTTTGTTGATTCAACCAACCCATTCCCTTGGGGATAATAATTGGATAAAAATTTCAATGTGATACCATAATAAAAATTCCAACCTAAAAATTTCAAAGAGGAAAATGCTGGACTATTATTACATACAAATGCAAATAGACAACCAAATTTGTAACAATATAATCTTCATGAAATTTAATAACAATGTCAGTCATACATAGCTTACATGGAATTACCTATGTCCATCTAGTTCAGTAATAAATTGCAATTAGAATATACCTATGGCCTGCAGAAGGTGGTGTGATCATACCAATGAAATCAAGTCCCCATTGTGTGAAGGGATGTACTTTAGCTATAGGTTGTAATGGAAGGGCAACATGTTTCTCTTTACTGGAGGTTGTCTGTCATATGTGATAGGCACATACATGTGCATGGAAATCTTTGAATAATGTTGGATAGTAATATCCATCCTAGAGAATTTGATTTCTAATTGAAGGGGTTGAACCATGGCCGGTCCCAAAATTTTCATGGAATTCTTTCAAAACTCTAACTACCTCCTATTTCCTAAGGTATTGAAGATAAATTCCCTCATGATTCTTCTTATAAATTATAGCTCCCTTCAACATGTAGTTGTTTCTTTTCAAATGGATGGCATGCCTCTGCACAACACTCAGGTGTGAACGACATTTATGATTCAACAGATAATAGACATTGTCATTATAACAGTTATTTGGGGACACATCTTCAAGATTATATTGTTGTGCAATGATTTCTAGATCAGTTTTAGCCACCATATGGGTGAGGGATTTCCCCCAAACTAGCTTCATAGGTTGATTTTCCATGTATTCTTGCAGCATAGTTACCCACTTTTCTCATCTTTCACCCAATTCATTCTACATCAAAATAATCTTAACAGCTTGGTATAGAATAATTGCAAATACCTTATTCCTCAAGATATATTGCCTAAACTTCTTGATTCCATGAACCAATGTATAGGCCTATTTTTCGACACTTGGATAACGTATTTTGTCATCCTTGATTGGAGCACTCATGAAATCAATGGGGTGCTGATATCCCTAATCTTTCTTTTGTGTCAACATGCTTGCACATGAGTGTTTTAAAGCAAAAGAATAATTGTAGAATGGTTTTGTATAATTGGCACTAAACAAAATGGAGGCCTTAGCAATCACCCTTTTTATCTCTCCAAAATCTTTCTTTTTGTGTGGTTTCCATTCTACCCTCACATCCCATTTTAACATTGTGTTCAAGGGCTTCACAATCTCAACAAAACTAGTGATAAACTTCCTAACAAATTTTATTTTACCAAAGAAGGATTTCATCTCTTTCTTACTCACAGGAGGCTGGATCTTTAATATGGATTGGATATGCTTAGGATAATTTGATATTCTTTTTTTATAAAATTACATTCTTGACCAACTCACCTTCTATAACTCTAAAAATGAATTTCTTTGGATGCAAAAAAATACCAAATTCCCTACACTTCTGAAATACCTTACATATGTCTGAGATGTGATCACCTCTCTTCTTAGAGAATGCTGTCAATTCATCAATGTAGATGATGATAAACTTACCAATCAATTCTTTGAATGTGATATCCATTGCTTGTTGAAAATTTTCCCCAGCATGAATTAAATAGAAGGGCATTCGTCTATATACAAAGGTTCCCCATTTTATAGTGAAAGTCATTTTATGTATATCTTCATATTATACCATGACTTGACTATACCCTAAATATCCATCAAGGAAATACATCATCTAAGAACCATTGACAATCTACAAAACCTCATCCAATGATAGCACCAGATAATTATATTTTTTGGATGCACGATTCAAATTTTGAAAATCCATGCACAAATGGATTTCACCATTCTTCTTACAAATAGTTCCTAAATTCACTAGCCATGTGGAATGTATCACAAGGAATATGATGCAGGTTGATAGAAATTTATTCTCCTCCATGTGAATAATAGGTTCAAGTAGTGTGTTGATAGGTCATTGTATTTTCCTGAATAGCTTCACATCGAGCTTGAGTGGGATCATATGCATGATTATTGAAGTATCATGTGTCTTGATATCCTTGTAACTCAATGCTATAATATCTTGATATACATGTAATGCATCAATTATTCCTTCTTTTTCAATTGGGGTGCAAACCTTACCAATAAAGACATTCTTTATGTCTTCCACGGAAACCATATTGTGTGTATCACACTGGCTATCAACAAACTCCTTCCTTGTTTGCTAGTTTTGACCTCTTATCTGATCGAAGTCAAATATTCTTTCCAACTGTATCATACCTCTTGGTATCATGTTTTTCTTCAAATTTATGACCCATTCCATGTCTATTTCTACCTCCCTAGGCTCTACTTCATAAATAATTTGGGAAACAAAAACATCAAAACTGGTAATAAAATCCAATATGTGCTTGCCATCCTTAAAGACTTGAATTTTGGTAACATTGTCAGGCACTGGTGGGGTAGGATAAGCTCCACTATGAACTTATTCAATATGGATAATGACAAAGGCTACAAGATTCTAGCTACCTAGGCTAACACATCAACAGTATAATTCTTACCTTGGGGAATCAACTAAATATTAAATGTGTCAAACCCTTTGATCAAATCCCACATTCTATTCCTATAATTTGTCAACCATCTATAATGGAATGAATACTATTTTGTAACCCATTTTATAACTAATTCAAAATCCCCAAATACTTGTAATTCTTTGGCCTTCTTTCACAATGTCATTAATAATCCATGCACTAATGCTTCATATTCTATTATGTTATTAGTGCAATGGAATTGTAACCTATGTGCTACAAAGAAGCTTTTACCAATTGGATTGATCAATTTAAAGCCAACACCAGATCCTTGTTTTGATTTGGACCCATTGAAACACAAGGTCCAGAACTTGGTTGGACACGTACCCTCTGAATTCACGAAGCATGCTTTGTCTTTTGGAAAAGGATCCAGTTTTGGATTACTCTATTGTTTAGGTTCTTGTTTATCTTAATCTTTCTGTTCCTCAATTTTAACACCTACTAGGTTGATTTTCCTTTTTATTTCATCTACTATATTTTAGCAAAGGAAACATTCAAATTCAAAATGAGATGCATCGTCTATCTTGCACCAACAAGGTAGAAAAGATTCCTTTAAGTCTATTTTACTCCCAACACTGATTTGACCTTGTGCACACTTCTTAATAAACTATTGGAAACTTTTAAATAGTCGAATGTCACCCTCAAATTGAAGATCTTCATCATCAAATTCAACAATCACTTTAGTACTATTGGGAACTTGAGTTAAGTCTCTAGGCACATCATGTAGCATCAAAACCTCCTTTGCTTCTTCATCCCCATCTGCAATCACCACAGGGATGTAGTTTCCCGATTCAGTTTCTAAAAGCAACACCTCATGTGTTTGGTTATATTTACTAATCATATATTTCATCCTCAGCTCATGCTCTATACGAATCTAATTTGACAACCCTTTCCATAGAAGCCACATGTGCGAATGATCAATGAAAGTATAACCATTGAGCATTCTTGTAAATTCTTGACCTAGGATCATACCATATGCATTAGAGATATCAACCACTTGAATGCCAATGATTTGTTCAACCCTCAAGTTTGATGCCTCTTGCATGGGAATTGTTGTCAAATTTTCACTTCAGCTCAATTTGAGAGAGCTGATCATTCAAGATTCATTTTAAAGGTGAAAAATTTTAATTTTACCTCTGCAAATGATTAACCATTGCAAGAGTTTAAATTATTGTGGAGTTTTAAGATGTAATGTGTTTAGTTTCTTTGTATCAATTGTAGGATTACTAAGTATTGTATGGAATGTAAAAGAAGTGCTTGATTCATTCACAATATTCACTAATTGATTGAAAGAAAAAGAGATACAAAATTAGAACAAGTATTTGATGAAATGTTGTAATTGTATTCATTGGGTAATAAAAATGAAGTGTCCCACACAAGCCATGGGAGTAGTTGTGACAATATATCAAAAGGAACATTTTACACTATTGAAGATGAAAGAAAAAAAGACACATAAGAAAGAACATAATCATCATTGCATGTAAGTCTTCAAGTTGATTCTAGAATGATGCACTGTCCTTGTTCCCGAGCTCCTGATAGATCTGCAAGGAATATCAAAAGCTATTAGAACTCCAACTATGAACATTCCTATATGAATTATAAACAATAATGGAGAACGATGCTAATGATACATTGAAACAACTAATGCAAGAAAAAATAAGTGTGAAAAAAGCCAAGGAGGAAACATCAAAATAATATATTGTTTTAATCTAACATTATTTGCTTCCATGTGTAGGTATAGAAGAAGTCATGTTACTGCTCCAAATTGAATATCATAAAGAATGCGGTGTAAAATGGGATCCCACAAGGGTTGAGACCTGACATGTTGTTCCTAATGCAATTAAAGAGGGATTGATAAAGAAACCGATCCAAAATGCTCAAGGAAAGGCATCCATTAGATGAATGCATCATAAAGTGCCAAAAAGACTCAAACAATTGACCATTCAAGATAGTCAACTCTCAAAGTGCAACAAATTGAAAATCATGAGTGATCAACTACTCAAGTGCATGATCTCATAATGTGATAGTGAATAGGAATACATAATTCCTTGTTTATAAGTCATGAATTATAGTTGAAGCAAATGAAAAGCTATAGAACATCATAATAGAATACTTCATATTTCAAAATCTTCCATGCAATGATAAGTCCATATCATCATGTTATTGTTCAAGAGATACAAATGCATGAAGAGTACAAACAAAGGCTGGATACATCAGTGACAAGTGACAAGGGTCTGCAAGTTATCCACTAAAGGCAGAAAATGGATGCAAAATGCCATGGTGAAACAAATGCAATATGTCCTATAGAGGTAATGTGCAAATTTTGAACTTGTTTTAGTATTATGTGTAAGTGGAAGAATGGGATAAACAATATAAGCATGCTTCTACACTTCTAAATAGGACATTGCATCTAAGATTCGAAGAAATTAAACTAATTTAAACTAAAAATCTTTAGAAATTTATCCTATTGCTCTCTAACTCTAAAGGATCTCTCTAATTTACTTTGCTCTTAGATTTAGAAGCTAATTAAACTGTTGAAATGACATTTAGAGAATGAGAAATGAACTAATTCTATTTCCTATGTGATTAAATATGCAAATCTATTGTAATGGAAGCCATGACTGCAAATGCTAGATGCTTGATTGTTGCTTGATGGATGCTGGATGAATGCTTGAATTCTTGGATGCTTGAATGCTTGGAAAACCTGCAGAGTAAGATTACACAAATTGGGATCCATTTCCTGTAGCCAAAGAGTTGTATTTATAGCTTTCACGACAGCACATTTGCACAGGGATACGGGATAAGGGGCAGTGATTCAATCTGGAGAATTGAATGGCCTAGGATGAGAAGATGGAGCTGATCATGGAGGATTGTTCCTCCCCATGAAAACACCAGGCAAGAAGAGAGGGAGGATTGATGGAAGAATATTGAGAGGACTTCCTGCAAGTTTGTCCCCGAAGCTCTTCCCATGAATGGAAGTTGCATTAATTAGATTTTAAAAAATCTAATTTTATTGGTGAGTAAATAGTGTAAATGATTTATGCATAAAATTAAATATTTTTGATTTATTTAATTTTAGCAAAAGAGGAATAAATAATTTAATAAATCAAACTTTAGGGTTTGTTTATTAAATTAAAATAAAAGGAAAATGATAATTAAATAAAAGATTCTTAAAATATCTTTATTTAATTAAGAAGAAATGTGATGAGGTAATTAAATAACACAAATTATTGAAGCTGCGTATTTAATTTAAGATAAAATTAATAGATAAAGTATAGAAGTAATATTAATGATAATAATTAAATAAAACAAAGTATTTAATTTTGTTTATTTAATTAAGAGAGAAAATAATATGATAAAGTAGAAGAATTGATAATGAACTTAATATAAATAAATATTTCTATTTATTTACTAAGTAGATGAATTTAAGATTAATTAATCAAATAAGTCGTACTTAATTAATTAGATTCTCCAGACCATTTTTAGGTGTCTACATTATGGTATCATCATTATAAGAGGAAAAGTTTGATTCCATGACTCAATGTTTGCATAAAAAATAAAATGATGCATAAGACTATAAAAAGGAGGTGAAATGTGTTTGTTTTGGAGCAATGAAATGCCTTGAAGTCATGATAAATGTCTAGAAATGAAGCATTGAGAATCATTATTGAAGTAAAACAAATCCCTTACAACTAATGTTTCTAGGATGTCAAGTGATGTTGTCTCACTTTCAAATGTAAAACTGAAGAACATTTTGAGATTTTTAAGTGCATTCAATAAATGCAATCAAGTGAATAAAGCTTATACTATGTAAACAAAAAGTAAAAGAAGGAAATCTGCATTTCTTTAAGTGAAGCTACAACTTTGATAAGAGTAGTAATGAAGTCATATCATCATATCAAAATCATGCATTCATGCTACAAGAAGCCAAGCAAACAACCATGTTTTTAGAAAAAACTAAATACAATGGTGTCAATTCAGGTTTTGAAGAAAATCCCACTGTTTGTTTCTCATGATTACATTTCCAAAAAATAAAATGGAGTTCAATGAAAGTTCAAAAATGGTAAAAAACCCTATTATCATTTATATGCTTATGGCCTAGAGAGGCCAAATTTGTGCTTTCATAAGTCAAAATACCCACTTAGGGTATGTATTCATAATGCAAATTACTAGTGAAGAAACAAGGTTTCGAACCCTAGTTAAATGTTTTCAAATTGGGGAAATGAAAGCAACAAGCCCGCGTCCATGAGGGTCTTAAAAACCCATGAAATGGAGAGGTTCATACTTGGAAATGTATTCCATTCGACAACAATTCCATTGTTTACATGTTGAGGGCCGATCCCTATCAAGTCCATTCAACAGAAAGAAGAGAAATATACAGTGGTTGAGGACTATGCAAATGGCCGAGCTCAACAAACCCATAGTTCTTCACATTTTTTTATGAGAAAAAGCTTAAGCAAAGCTTTATTTAAGAATGAAATGCCATGAAGAAGGAAAAATGAAGCCTACCATTCATAATCCAGTGGAAGAACTAGATGGAAACCATGGCCAAGACCTAAGTGAATGCTTTAAGCAAGCCCTCCATAGACAGTTACAAGAATGGCAAAGTGTTGACACAAGAAAAACACAAAAAAAAGGCATCAAAAGCGATGGTAGCCGCAACCTGTAATGCCCTATTTTTTAATCAAATGAAGCTAACAGGAAAACAAAACATAGTAAAAGCTTACCAACAATGAGGAGGGCCAAAAGCATCCAAGCTTTGAAGGAGGAGAAGCTCAATAGAGGCCACAAGAAAAAAACCCTAATTCCTCCATTGTGACACATGCAGGGTTCCCATTTCTTCCCCAAAAGAGGCCAACCAAATGTTAAGTGAAATGAACATTTTGAGGGATTTTTTTGTTAGGGTTTACACCCTACCAATTGGCCTATGTGATTTTATCACATATATTTTTATTTCATAGGCCCTATCTTTATTGCCTAGGCCGATATAAGCCTATGACTTATTTTTTTCATTTTCTTTGATTTTTTAAGAAAATAAAACCATAACCATGCACATTAGGGTTTTCCCCTCTTTCATGCCTTAGAATATTTTTATACAATCTACCTTGGAGGGTCAAGATAGTGGCTTTAGGACTCATTTTCTCCTAAATCTTGAGTTTTGTGGGGTTTCCCTTGGGTATGTGCAGGATCATGATGGGCCAAAAATTGGCAATATGATGGGTATTTGTAGGGTATGTGGCTAGTGACTTTTATTTTACCCAAAATTGATGAAATGAAAAGGGTTTTTAAAGGAGATTCTCAGCTTTCTACCAATATAAATTATGCTTTACTTTGAATTTAATAAATAATTATTATTCATATTCTATTTGAATTATGACTAAAGTGCCAATTGATAGGTTGATTGAAAAACATCTATAGGTTTCAAACAGTGTCACACTTTTTGAATTCAAAACATGCATCACATTCTATGCTTCGCATACTATAGGATTAAAAAAATAAAAATTGAATTTCATGAAGTTTTGAACAAGTTAAGGTGGTTAGACATACAATTTTTTATTTTTTTTAAAGTTGTAATAAAAAATTCATAATTAATTATTTATTTAGAAAAAAAATAGAAAAAAATATGCATCACATCTAGACATGATTTCTCTACTTATATCTAAAATATTATAAAAAAATATTATCATTTTATTGTGGTTAGGGTGGTCAGACAGCCACCTACTTATTTTTTCCTTGAAATTCAAGTACTATTGCATTGAAATTTCAAATTTTCACCAAATAGATTTATTTATTTTTTAAATAAACCTAGTATTTTAGAAACTAATTCCATTTTCTATAGATTCTATTCTTACATATTTTTGAAATAATATAGATAACTTATTCAAATTTTTACATCAAGTTTCCTAACTCTGATTTTTCTAAATTTTTGGCCACTTAAGGGCCTGTTTTTTCCATGATGATCCTGCACATACCCCCTTGTGTCTTTTATCGATATATGTAATGGGGGATTATTTTTCTTTTATGATTTTTGTAGAAAATCAAATAGATATCCTTGTATAAATTTTTGATTTTTGCAAACATTGATGCAAAATCAAAATATTTGAAATAGATAAAGAAAAACCAATGCATCTAGAAGTGAAATTGTGAAAAATTAGATGTAACAATCAAGCCTTCTATTTTGTAATTTTGAAACTGCAAGCTATAAAACATTGGACAGTAATGTTTATATAAATTGCTTAAGTTAGTTGTTATTTTAAAAGCAGTTTGATGATGCACTTTAGTTCATATCAAAACTTGCTATTCTTGGATCCAATCTTGGGAAGATTTTGAAAAAAGATGCCAAATTGAAGTTTCTAATTTCAGTTTTCAGCAATTAGTACCTAATTTTGAGGCCTTTTTGGATCAACCTTTGGGTGGTGAGAAGTTTCTAGCTTTTTTGATGCCATTTTGGAGCTCTTTTGAGGACTATTTTTAGGCCTTTTGATGGAGCTCAAAAATGAGGAGTTTCCTTTTTGGAGGGACAACAAGCCTGATTTTTCTATTTTTAGCACTTCTAGGTAACATTTTGGCTATAAATATGAGAAAATTTTATTTTCTCAAGGATCAAAATTTTTTAGTTTCTTGCATTCTGGTCATTTAGACAGCTTTGTAAACTCACTATGTATCATATTTTGATGTCTTGTTCCTCCACTTGAAATAAAGTAGTAGATTTCTCCTTTTCACTTTCTTGTCATGGGCTCATAGTAATAGTGTGATTTTGTTGTGATTCAAATAATCAAATCCTTCTTAGTCTTGTTGTTGTGGGTTATTGTCAAGATTTGAAATAGGTTCAGGTTGCACATTGTATTATGTTTTCAAGAGTCTTTATGCAAAACACTGATGAACTAAAAGCATTATGGTGAGTTTTGAGAGTTAATTATTCTCAAAGAGCTGTTATGAGTTAAGTTTCATCAAAGTCTTACTATTTAGTTGATCACCATAAGTTGTAGGAGTTAGTTTTCATTTTTCCCCTACTCTCCTTTCCCTTGAAAGTGTTACATTAGTTGGTTAGCTAGAAGGGAACCAACCCACTTTGGAGATTCACTCTCACCAATTGGTTTACCTACAAACCAGAGAATGTTTCAATGTTGTGATAGGATAGACAAGTGCATCTTGCCTAGAGGGTGCAATCCTAATCGCCAACAATTTTTCGCACACCTGGTGGGACTTTAAGAGTCATGTTTTTAGAGTTTTTAGGATTATAAGTTGCTATCTAGTATATGCAGGAATGTTTCCAGCCCATTGAGATCTTAATGAATATAATTGGAGACTTCTAACTCTGGTTTGATTACAGATTTAGTGCAAAAAATTTATGAGAAGGATCCAGATGAGATCAAACCCAATTTCATTTCAATACTTGTAGCTCTCCCCACCAAGAAGGAGAGGCTGAACTCTAAGAAATTTTGATCCAACAAGAAGAGCTAAATCCACTCCTCTAGAAATTAGCCCCATAATCTCTGTAAGGAATACAACCTCAGTGTCTCAAGTACCTCCAATGGCAAGGAAATTTTCCTTTGTGCCATTTAATAGGGGCAATCTATTCTTATTAGTGAGGTGTGTTGATATTCCAGTGGCTGCTTTGAAAGGGCTGCCATATTTTACCGGCAAGGATCACACAACCCTGGTTGAGCACATCCAAGATGTGGCTACACTTTGATCGGTACACAATATAATGGAGGAGAACGTGACCCTGAGATTACTGGTTGCCTCATTAAAAGGAAAAGCTCTATAATGGTTCTAGGGGCTACCAACTAATTCAATAGTCTCTTGGGATCAACTTGGTGATGGTCTACATAGAAAATTTACAGATAAGTCAGACTACCTATCTCTGTTAGAATAGTTGAGCACTATCAAGCGTGCTCCACATGAGCACTTGACTAATTTTAATTTTTGTTTTCACTAAACCAGGGAAAAAATTCCCTTGATTGTCAAACTATCGCCAAAACATGAATTTATTTTCTATTAAATACTTGCACCCAAAAATTTAAGTCATGATCCAGTCAATGGAGGGTTGCACTTTTCCTAATGCTTATGAAATTGCCATAAGAGCTGAAAACTATCTTATTCAAGCAGGTAAGATTTCCCTTAGACCACCAATGGGTTTATTTCCTGAGATTCAAGCACTAGTAAATCTACCACATATAGCCTCTATACTTGTTGTCCCAACAATAGGTTATCAGGCTGCCAACTAGGAAAATGTCATACCTGAGAAAAATAGAGAAATCCAAGAGATCAAAAGTATGCTCCAATCTCTAGGAAATAATTTCAACGATGAGTTTGTTAGTCTTAAAAAGTAGGTTGGTCAAGAACAAAGGCTATACCTAGCCCCTTTTCAACCAACTCAGTAAAATAGGGTGTCATTTTCAAATGATTACCAAAAGAGAAACTTTAATACCAAGCCCTTCAGGTGCCCTGATCCTAATGTTCCTAGTCCTTTGAGAGAGCTAGTAGCATAGAATAACTTAGATCATGAACAAGAGTGGTGCTACTTATGTGGCCAACCCCATAATCAGGCTATATGCATGAAAAAAAAATAGAATTAGGCCCTTATTGTCTAGAATAGTTATGTTGGCCGAGAAAATCTGTCAAATGGAGATGTGGAGTAGTGAGATAATTCTGAAATTTCCTTAATGAATTGGCAGAATGTTGATTTTTGTGGGGTAAATCATGTCTAGGGTCTAAACCAGCAAGGTTCATTTATTGCAGCAAATACAATTGCAAAAAGAAGAGAAATGGATGTTGACCGACAAGCTATAATTAAAAAAATAGTAAGATGTAAATTCAAACCAGCAAGCTGAAAGAGGCCAAAATCAGGCCATTGCATCATAGGTTGTTGTGACAATACACTTGAAGGTGCATATTCTACAGAGATAAAAGCAAAGAGAAAATGATACATTTGCATCTATGGTACAACATAAGGTAAACCATGTATCTTTCAATGTAGTGGATCATTTAAAGAAGGCTAACATTAGCCTATCCATTATGGATGCACTTCATATCTTGGGGTAAAAGTATTTTTTGCAAAGTTCTTTAACTAAATTTTCATCCTTAGATGTTTCAAATGTAGAGAAGAATAGAATGGTGCTTGCTAATAGTTTAGAAGTGAGAAGTGAACATCAAAGTAGACAAGCAAAATAGTCACCATTGACTATTAAGGTTGAGCCAATAGCTAAAATCTATATCGAGCCATACAACTCTATCTCTACAAGTAGTAACCCACCACCCATTCATGAGCTATAGAGTTCATCCATAGCTTGTAATCTTAATTCATCTAGTGAAGAAGAAAATTTGGACAATTGGGCTGTTGAAAATCAAGATTTTGATCCTTCCAACCATACCAAAGAGGTTGATTTGGGAGTCTATGTGGTTCATGAACCTAATGTTCCAATCCCTAACCTATTCAAGGATCAAAAGCAACTCGAGCAACAAGAGAACCAGCTTTGGCAACTATACTTTGATGGTTCAAGGTGCAGGATGGGGGATGGTGGAGGAGCAATGTTGGTTTCACTGGACGAAGACATATACTATTTTTCTTTCATATTTGTGTTTAGCTGTACAAACAATATAGCAGAGTATGAAGCTCTCATCCATGGTCTAGAGTGGGCCCAAAAAAGAGGTATTAAATGTTTGCAAGTTCATGGTGATTCTAAATTAATTGTGAATTAGGTCAAAAATTTAAATTCTATGAAAAATGATACACTCAAAAAATATAAATATAGAGTGTGGGATTTAGTTGAAGATTTTGATGCATTTAATTTTCTCTCTATTCCTAGAGTTCAGAATAAGCATGCAGACAGGCTTGTTGTCTTAGGGGCCCAATTCGATATTCCTAAAGAGGTACATAATGTAGAAAGGAAACATTATGTGAAAATTGTGGTTAGACCCTTAGTACCTGACAATTATTTGAGTTGGAAAGTATTTGACAATGATGAACAAATTGTAAAATTCTTGGTAGCTAAAGCGAAATTTGCAGATGAGAGTCAATCAAAATGGCAAACACAATACGGTGACCAAATTGTACAACTATAGTCAAACAAGCTTCCGAAAGGGTTGGTGACATTGGAGTCAATTTTCAACTCTGATGATCAAGCATTGGACCAAGGAGAGGTCTATGATGAATAATTCCTTATCCAAGTGAGTAGAATTATTGAAAATTATTTTGAAAGAGAAGAGCGTATGGTTGAAGAAAATCCTTTGTTAGAGGATTTTGATTTTTCTATAGAAGATTGTGAAGATATAGCTATGGTTGAATCCCAACTTCCAACGGAATGGTCATAAGGGCTACCAACTTTGACGTTGAAATAAAAAGAATTTTTTCCATGATGGGATCAATAGCTACCAGTGAGCAATCATTTCATGAGAACCTCTTTCACCAAATCCTATCACAAAGAGAAAATTTCAAGATAAATGAAGGACTAAATGATAACACAAAAAATGAATTTTTCTATTGGGGATTATTTCCTCAAATGGGATTAACAAAATAGCAAGCCATGGAGGCATACCAAGTTTGATGCAATCTAGGAGGGCCCATTTGTCATAATAGAATGTAAGGAGAGAAATTCCTTCTAGCTCTCCAAGTTAACCAAAGAAGTACTACCAATCTTAGTCAATGGGATTAACTTGAAGAATTTCTTTTGACGCTTGAGGTACCACTTTATATCATAGTAGTTTAGTTTCTGCTAATAAGTGCTTTTAAAGAATGTTTTCTTTTTTTCTTTCTTTCATAAGTGCTACTACACAGTTTTTCTGGCCACTAGGGCTTGGTTTTCTACTATTGGAGGAGTCTTCTGTTTCTAATGCATGCATTTTATAATTTTTGAAGGGGGTAGAAGTGACTCCATGCCCAATGGATTGCATAAGGCAACTAGCCAGGTGCTTAGCAGACAAGCATCCTACAGAGGTCGCCAAAAGTGTTGTCAAATTTTCACTTCAGTTCAATTTGAGAGAGCTGATCATTCAAGATTCATTTTAAAGGTGAAAATTTTGCAATTTTACCTTTGCAAATGATTAACCATTGCAAGAGTTTAAATTATTTTGGAGTTTTAAGATGCAATGTGTTTAGTTGCTTGTTATCAATCGCAACATTAAGTATTGTATTGAATGTAAAATAAGTGCTTGATTCATTCACAATATTCATTCATTGTTTGAAAGAAAATGAGATACAAAATTGGAACAAGTATTTCAAGAAATGTTATAATTGTATTCATTGGGTAATAAAAATGAAGTGTCCCACACAAGCCATGGGAGAAGCTGTGACAATGTATCAAAAGGAACATTCTACACTATTGAAGATGAACGAAAACAAGACACATAAGAAAGAACATAATCAACATTGCCTATAAGTCTTCAAGTTGATTCTAGAATGATGCACCATCCTTGTTCCCGAGCTCCTGATAGATCTACAAGGAATATCAATAGTTGTTAGAGCTCTGACTATGAACATTCCTATATGAATTATCAAGAATAATGGAGAATGTTGCTAATGATACATTGAAATAGCTATTGCAAGAACAAGAAGTGTGACAGAAGCCAAGGAGGAAACATAAAAATAATATATTATTTTAATCTAACAATGTTTGCTTCCATGTGTAGGTATAGAAGATGTCATGATGCTGCTCTAGATTGAATATCAAAAAGCATGTGGTATGAAATGAGCTCCCACAAGGGTTGAGACTAGGCATGTTGTCCCTCATGCATTTAAAGAGGGATTGATAAAGAAACATATGCAAAATTCTCAAGGAAAGGCATCCATTAGATGAATGCATTATAAAGTGCTAAAAAGACTCAAACAGTTGACCATTCAGGACAGTCAACTCTCAAAGTGCAATCAATTGAAAATCATGAGTGATCAACTATTCAAGTGCATGATCTCATAATGTGATAGTGAACAAGAATACATAATTCCTTGTTTATAAGTCATCAATTACAGCTGAAGCAAATGAAAAGCTCCAGAACATCATAATAAAATGCTTCATATTTCAAAATCTTCCATGCAATGATAAGTCCATATCATCATCTTGTTTTTCAAAAGATAAAAAAGCATGAAGAGTACAAAGAGAGGTTGGCTACATCAGTGACAAGTGACAAGGGTCTGCAAGTAATCCATTGAAGGCAAAAAATGGATGCAATATGTACTATGGAGGCAACGTGCAAATTTTGAACTTGTTTTAGTATTCTAGTATCATCTTTATGAGAGGAAAAGTTTGATTGCATGACTCAATGTTTGCATAAAACAAAAAATGATGTATAATACTATAAAAGGAAGTGAAATGTGTTTGTTTTGAAGCAATGAAATGCCTTGAAGCCATGATAAATGTCTACAAATGAAGCATTGAGAAGCATTATTGAAGTAAAAAAAATCTCTTACAAAGAATATTTCCAGGATGTCAAGTGATGCCGTCTCATTTTGAAATGTAAAACTAAAGAACATTCTGAGATTTTTAAGTGCATTCAATAAATGCAATCAAGTGAATAAAGCTTATACTATGTAAACAGAAAGTAAAAGATGAACCAAAACTACATTTCTTTAAGTGAAGCTATAACATTGATAAGAGTAGTAACAAAGTCATATCATCATTTGAAAAGCATGCATTCATACTAGAGGAAGCCAAGCAATAAACCATGTTTTTAGAAAAATTTAAATATAGTGTTGTCAATTTGAGTTTTGAAGCAAATTCCATTGTTTTTTTCTCATGATTACATTTCCAAAAAACAAAATGAATTTCAAGTCAAGGTCAGAAATGGCAAAAAACCCTATTATCATTTATATGTCTGCAGCCTAGAGAGGAAAATTTTTTGCTTTCATAAGTCACAATACCCACTTAGGGTATGTATTTAGAGTGAAAATTCTAGGTGAAGCAACAAGGGGTCAAACCTTAGTTAAATGTTTTCAAATTGGGGAAATGAAAGCAATAGGACCGCAACCATGAGGGTATTGAAAACCCATGAAATGCAGAGGTTCATACTCAAAAATGTATTCCATTCGACAACAATACCATTGTTTACATGTTGAGGGTTGAGCCCTATAAAGTTGTTTCAACAAAAAGAAGAGAAATATATAGTGGTTGCAGCCTATGCAAATGGTTAAGCTCAACAAAACCATAGTTCTTCACATTTTTATTTATGATTAAAAGCTTAAGCAAAGGTTTATTTAAGATTGAAATTCCATGAAGAAGGAAAAACAAAGCTTACCCTTCATAGACCAGTGGAAGAAATCGATGGAAGCCGCGAACAAGACCCAAGAGAATGCTCTAATGATGTAGGAGAATCACTAGTCGTCAAGCAATCTTGCATCAACCAAAAACATTTTCATTCAAATGATGCAGGAGCATCTCTGGTTGTCAAGCAATTTTGCATCAACCAAAAACATTTGCATTCATGTTTCTTTCTTACATTTTAGTAGTTGTTTGTTGGACCTCATCTCAGTGTTTCATTCTGGATTTCACCACATCATAACATTAGAGCTCGCAAAGTAGGATATATGATCTTCATTGTATCATCTACAATGTATCCAAAATTCATGTGTTTTGGAGATTTTAGTAAGAAGTTATCACTAACAAAATATTAGCTAGATCTAGAAAGAGAGCTTTCTCAGACCTATTTTTCTTTTTCGAGTGTGCAGACCGATTCTATGACTTGTGGAGCTCGAGGAATCATTTCTCAAGAATGCACATCACATTTCTACAAGAATTAAATAAAGAACAATATGTTTGGCCAACCTTCACATGTTTTCATCTATTATGGGGTTTGAGACCTCTTGAGGCTAATGAGGACCTTTGTGGAGCTGGGATTAGATATATATATGCATTGTATAGTTACAGATAAGTAATTTCAATAGTTATAAGAAGATAAATCCTAAGATATTTGTTAAGGGTTTTGGCCTGCATGTAAGTCTGGGTTGAATGCCATATCTTTCTATAATCTATAAGGTGAAAGGTAGGGAATGTTTCTTGTGAATAATTCATCATTCTCCATTTATCAATGTGTGATTTTCATTTCTATTCTTTGAGTTTCCATTGTGTTTACTCTCACTGCAAGGTTAGATAGTCTTGTTCCTGGACCCTCCATCCTTGACTACACCAAGTGGTATCATAGTGAAGTTTGTGAACCCTAGAGAGGAGAGCGAAGTTGAGTAAGGAATTCTGTAAGATCTCTATACAGATCACCAACTTGAGGCAACCTACTTCTATTTGTCAACAAATCACTGATTGTGAGGTAGTTGCGAACTTGTAGCCAGATCACCAACTTGAGGCAGCCTACTTATGTTTGTCAATAGATTGCTGATTGTGAGGTAGTTGTGAACCTATAGCCAAATTGCCAACTTGAGGCAGTTACACCGAATCGTAGGAGATGTCACTGAGGAGAATTCATACTTCTATGAATGTTTTTGGAAATATGGATGAGATGATGGAGATGATGCGAACTATGAAAGTAAGTTTGGATGTTGTTGAGGAAGATAGAAGAAAAGGGCTAAATCCTAGACCCGATAATGAAAGTGACAATGAAGATCAAGCTGTAGAACAAGCAGAAGAAGTTCTGAAAGAGGAAGAATTAGATCAGGTTAAGATGTTGAAGGCTATTTCAAAGATTGGAAAGCAACCTCAAATGGAGATTGTGAGTTATATTGGTAATCTGAATCTCGAAGAGTTGATTGATTGGATAGATCATATTGAATAGTATTTTGAATATGAGGAAATAGAAGATCCCAAGAGAGTAATATTTCTGAAGACTAAGTTGAAAGCACATGATGCATTATGGTGGAAAGAAGTACAACTAGAAAGAAATAGAGAAGGAAAAGAGAAGAGTGTGAAGTGGAATTGGATGGTAATGAAGTTGAAGAATCAATTTATACCTGTGGATTATGAGTTGGAGCTACTGAAGAGATTGTAAAACCTAAGACAGAAAGAGAATTTTGTGAAGGAATACACTGAAGAATGTCATAAGATCATTATGAGGACTACACATAGTGAAGCAAGCAAGGAGAAAGTACATTAATGGATTCAGGGTGAATATTCAGGAAGAATTGAGTCTGGTAAGGATGAATTTGATAGAGGAAGCATATCAATTTGCATTGAAGGTAGAGGAGAAGTTGAACAAAAGGCATGAGCAAAGGTTGAGAGGAAGAGGAGGTAGATTTCAAAAAGGATGATCACATTCTGGAGTATACAAACTGTATGCAGAGCAAAGAAGGGATAAGGATTCATACCGCAAGGAGGAGAAAGATTCAAATTCATATCACAGAGGAGGAGGTGACAAAAATTATTACCATGATACTAGAGGAGGATACAATTCTCACCACAATGATGGATACCAGAGAGATGAGAAGGGATATGACAAGAGAACTTTTAGAGGAACCTATTTTAAGTCTGGAGGAGGACATATTAAAGCATTTGAGTGTTGATAGGAGAATAAGAAGATTGAACATCATGCAAGAATTGGATATGTGGAGGAAGAACTAGTGAAATCATCGAGTTTAAGAGGAAGTCCTAAGAAGGGAGAGTCATTATTCATGAGGAGAGCACTGATTCAAGAGAAAGAAGTACCGAAGGATGCACCATAGAGGAAAAGTTTGTTCCAGATGAGATTCAAGGTAGGGGGTAAGTGTTGCAAAGTTATCATTGATAGTGGTAGTACTGATAATCTGGTTTCTGAGGAGATGGTGACAAAGTTGAGTCTAGAAAGAAGGAAACACCCAAACCCTTATAAGATATCCTGGATTCAAGATGAGGATAAGATACTAGTGAGTGAATAATGTCTGGCAAGGTTTTGTATAGGATCATATCATGATGAAGTGTTGTGTGATATTATGCCGATGGATGTATGTCATGTGTTGTTGGGTAGACCTTGGCAGTATGATAAGGAAGCTATACATGATGGGAGGAAGAATACATACACTATAACATTCGATGGAAAGATAATCACTTTGAAGCCATTAGAGGATGAACCTAAAGGTGAAGTATGTGGTATGGAAAGAATCAATCTGGTAGATGGAAGAAAACTTTTGGATGGATTGAGACATGAGAATATGCGTTTTTCCTTGATTTTGAGAAAGTGTGAGTCCCTAGATATAGAACCATTGGAGAAGGAAGTTAATGAACTGCTGACAAAGTACCGAGACCTTGTATTGAATAATATGCTAAAATGATTTCCACCAATTTAGAGCATTAGTCATCACATGGATCTTATACTAAGAGCTATTTTTCCAAACAAAGCTACACATCATATGACACCAACAGAGAATGTGGAGTTGAATAGATAGATATAGGAGTAGTTGAGGAAAGGATTGATCAAAGAGAGAATGAGCCCATGTGTGGTACCTGTTGTACTTGCACCAAAGAAAGATGGAGAGTGGAGGATGTGTGTTGATTCAAGACCTATCAATAAGATCATAGTGAAGTATAGATTTCCATTTCCTAGGATGGATGATATCATGGATAGTTTGAGTGGAGCTAAATATTTTACCAAGATAGACCTGAGGAGTAGATATCATCAAATCAAAATCATAGAAGGAGATGAATGGAAGACCACATTTAAGACAAATGAGGGATTGTATGAGTTGTTGGTCATGCCATTTGGACTAATGAATGCACCTAGTACATTTATGAGGCTAGTGAATGAAGTCTTGAAGAGATTCATAGGTAAGTTTTTCATTGTTTACTTGGATGATATTCTAATTTTTAGTAAGAGTAAGGAGGAACATTTGAGACACATTAGACAAGTATTCTAGAGGTTGGGAGAAGAGAAGTTGTTGATAAATCTTAAGTGTAGTTTCATGAAGGAAGAGCTAGTGTATTTGGGATTTGTGATATTTACAGAAGGATTGAAGATGGACCCTAAGAAAGTCAAAGCAATAGTTGAATGGCCTACACCTGTGAATGTTGGGGAAGTAAGATCATTCCATGGATTAGAAATTTTTTACCAGAAGTTCATCATAAATTTTAGTGGTATTTGTACACCTATGAATGAGACTATGAGGGGTGACCAGAAGAAATTCAATTGAACATCAAGAGCACATAAGAGCTTTGAATTTTTGAAACAAAAGGTGACAAAACAACTGGTGTTGGCATTGCCAGATTTTGATAAGGTATTTCAAGTGGATTGTGATGCTAGTGGAAGTGAAATAGGAGTTGTGTTGAGTTGGGAAGGGGGACCAGTAGCTTATTTTAGTGATAAATTAAATGATGCTAGGAGAAGATATTCATTCTATGATTATGATTTCTATGCAATTATATAAGCCTTGAAGATGTGGAGACATTATTTTTTTCCTAAGCAGTTTGTGTTGTATACAAATCATCCAGCTTTGCAATACCTGAATAGTCAAGAGAAGTTGAAACAAAGACATATGATATGGGTAGAATTCTTGTAGAATTATACATTTGTGTTGAAACACCATAGTGTGAAGTCTAACAAGGTGGAAAATGCATTGAGTAGAAGGAGTTTGTTGATAGAGATGAGAACTAAAGTATTGGGTTTTGAGGAGTGAAGCATATGTATGAAGATGACATTGATTTGTTGAGGCATGGAAGGCTTGCAAGGAACCTGTAGTGACAGATAGGAGCCAATGGTTGGATTATTTCATTCAATAAGGTATGTTATTAAAGAATAATTAGTTTTCATGCAAGAAGGTATGTTATTAAAGAATAATTAGTTGTGTATCCCTAGGAGTTGGATGAGAGAGAATTTGATCAAAGAAAAGCATTATGGAGGATTAGTAGGACACTTTGGAGTTGATAAGACTATAGCATTGGTGAGTGAGAAACATTTTTGGCCATAGTTGTATAAGGATGTCAGGAAGTTTGTTCAAAGTTGTAGGATTTGTCAAATTCAAAGGGGGATAGTCAGAACACAGGATTTTATACACCATTGATAGTACCAGAAATACCTTGGGAAGATATAAGCATGGATTTTATGTTGGGGTTGCCGAAGGCACCAAGAGGATTTGATTCTATATTTGTGGTTGTGGACATATTTTCTAAGATGGCACATTTCATACCATGTAAGAAGACCAATGATGCAGTACATGTTGCAGATCTCTTTTTTAGGGAGATTATGAGATTACATGGACTACCAAAGAGTATAGTATCTAACAGGGACATTAAGTTCATTGGGTATTTCTAGAAGACATTATGGAAGAAGATGAAGACGAAGTTGAAGTATAGTTCAACATTTCACCCACATAAAAAATGGACAAATAGAAGTGGTAAATAGGAGTTTGGGGAATTTGTTGAGATGTTTGACTGAAGGAAAGGAAGGAAATTGGGAATTGATACTACCACAAGCATAATTTGCATATAACAATTCAGTAAACCTGAGTACAGGGAAGACACCATTTGAGATTGTGATAGGACAACAACCTACAAGAGTAGCAAAATTGAGGGATATCAATATGGAGAAAAAAAGGAGTGTAGAGGTAGATGAATTTGATGGATTGGTGGAGACAATACATACCCATGTTAAGGATCATCAAGAGAAAATGAATAGTACATACAAGGAGAGAGCGGACAAGAAGAGGAGACATAAGGAATTTGTGGTAGGAGAGGAAGTGATGGTATATTTGAGAAAATAAAGACTTACCATGGGAACATATAACAAGCTGAAGATGAAGAAGTTTGGACCTTGTAAGATCATCAAGAAATTTGATTCAGGGAGTGCATATGAAGTGGAGTTGTCAGTGGAATTTGGCATATCACCCATATTCAATGTTGTAGACCTATACTAGTATCATGAAGGAGCATTAGTAGAGGAAAAAGAAGTTGGTTTTCTGGACCAAATAACACATCATACAGAGGAGATTAAGAAGATCCTAGATAGCAGAGTTGCACATAGTACTAGAGGAAAGCAATACAAGGAATATCTATTCAGATGGAAAGGAAGAATAGAAGAATATTTGTCATGGATATCTCAAGCTGAGGTGGACCAACCACCTTGGTTTTACTCCAGTCCTTGGAAAGTGAGAGGCTCAATTTTCTCCAACTTCGGGTGTCTGATGTAGGAGCATCCTTGGTTGTCAAGAAATCTTGCATCAACCAAAAAAATTTGCATTCAAATGATGCAGGAGCATACCTAGTTGTCAAGCAATCTTGCATCAACGAAAAAATATTTGCATTCATGTTTCTTTCTTGTATTTTAGTCATTTTCTATTGGACCTAGTCTCATTGTTTCATTTCGCATTTCACAAAATCATAACATCAAAGCTCATGAAGCAGGATATATGATCTTTGTTGTAACATCTACAACATATCTAGAATTTATGTGTTTTGGAGATTCCAATAAGAAGTTATCCCTAACAGAATATCAACTATATTTGGACAGAGAGCTTTAACAGATATGTTTTGGATTTTCATGTGTCTGGATTGATTCTATGACTTGCGGAGCTCTAAGAATAATTTCTCAAGAATGTACATCATGTTTCTACAAGAATCAAACAAAGAACAATATGTTTGGCCGACCTTCACACATTTTCATCTATTATGGGGTTTGAGACCTCTTGAGGCTAACACAGACCTTTGTGGAGCTGGGAGTAGATATATATACGCATTATACAATTGAAGATAAGTAAGTTAAATAGTTAGAAGAAGATAGATCCTGAGATATTTGTTAAGGGTTTTGACCTGCATGTAAGTTTGGGTTGAACACCATATCTTTCTATAATCTGTAATCCAAAAGGTAGGGCATGTTGCCTGTGAATAATTGATCATTCTCCATATATCTATGTGTGATTATGATTTCTATTCTTTGAGTTTCTATTGTGTTTACTCTCACTACAAGGTTGTGCAATCCTATTCTTGGACCCTCCATCCTTGACTGCACCATCTAAACAAGCCCTCCATAGAAGGCCACAAGAATGGAAAAGTGTCAACATAAGAAAAGCACAGAAAAAAGACATCCAAAGCCATTGCAGCCACAACTTGTAACGCCCTATTTTTTCATCAAATGAAGCTAATAGGAAAACAAAACATAGTAAAAGCTTACCAGCAATGAGGAGGTCCAAATGCATCCAAGGTTTGAAGGAGGAGAAGCTCGATAGAAGCCACAAAAATGAAACCCTAATTCCTCCATGGCGGCAGAGGCAGGTTTCCCATTTCTTCCCCAAAAGAGGCCAATCAAATGTTAAGTGAAATGAACATTTGGAAGGCTTTTGTGTGTTAATGTTTACACCATACCAATCAACCTATGTGATTTTATCACATATATTAAAATTTTTGAAGGCCCTATCTTTATTGCCTAGGCCGATATAAGCCTATGACTTTTTTTTTTCCTTTTATTTGATTTTTAAAGAAAAACAAACCATAACCATGCACATTAGGGTTTTCCCCTCTTTCATTCCTTAGAATATTTTTAGACTATATGCCTTGGATGGTCAAGATAGTGGCTTTAGGATTCATTTTTCCTTAAGTTCTTAGTTTTGTGGGGTTTCCCTTGTGTCTTTAATCAATATATGTAATGCGGGCTTATTTTTCTTTTATGATTTTTGTAGAAAATCAAATAGAAATCCTTGTATAATATATTTATTTTTTCAAAAATTGATGCAAAATCAAAATATTTGAAATAGATAAAGAAAAATTAGTGCATCTAGAAGTAAAATTGTGAAAAATTAGATGTAACAATCAGGGCTTTTATTTTGTAATTTTGAAATTGCAAGCTATAAAATACTAGCTAAGCAATGTTTCTATAAATTTCTTAAGTTGTTATTTTAAAAGTATTTTGATGATGCACTTCAGTTCATAGTAGAACTTGCTATCTTGGATCCATTCTTGGGAAGATTTTGAAAAAATATGCCAAACTGAAGTTTCTAATTTCAGTTTCTAGTAGTTAGTACCTGATTTTGAGGCCTTTTTGGATCAACCTTTGGGTGGTGAGAAGTTTCTAGCTTTTTGATGCCATTTTGGAGCTGTTTTGAGGACTATTTTTTAGGCCTTTTGAGGGAGCTCAAAAATATGGTAGTTTCCTTTTTGGAGGGACAACAACCCTGATTTTTCTAATTTTGGCACTTCAAGGTCACATTTTGGCTATAAATCTAAGAAAACTTGATTTTATCAGGGGTCAAAATTTTTTAGTTTCTTTCTTTCTAGTCATTTGGAGAGTTTTGTAAACTCATTTTGTATCAGATATTGATGTCTTGTTCCTTCACATGAAATAAAGTAACAAATTTCTCCTTTTAACTTTCTTGTCATGGCCTCACAATAATAGTATGTGTTGTGCAGTTTTCACACACATGCCCCACTGAAAGCAGGGACCCTCTTTCACTTTCGCTCTTGGTGTTTTGGCCCTTTGATTTTGAGGATTACTATACCTTGGCATGTGCTTAAATGTTTATCTTGCTTGCTTGAGTGATTCCCCTATGTCGCACATTGAAAACCTTAGGTTTTGGGCAAAGTTTGGGTTTTCTCCCTAGTTTAGAATTTTCCACCGCAACTGGATTTTCTCAGATCTCACTCAAACTATAGCTAAACATTGCAGTTTAGAGATTTTTGGTCTTCATGGAATTCCATGTAGGCCACATTTTTCTGAATTCTGCTCTGCCATCGGGTTTCTAGATTTCTCCAGCTTGTCTTGTCGGCATCATTAATGCTCATTCATACGATTGGCGAGGGGTGTATTTAGTTGATCTTTGGGACTCTTGTGCCATTATTCTGTATCATTTATGTTCCATTGAGTGGAGGAGTTTATTCTTTGAGTGTTGGACTTGATTTGGAGCGTTGGGTTTGCAAATTGTTCATTTTGGTGGTGATTTCCTTGGCATTTTCATTGTTGTTCTTTGCTTGCACGTTTAGATTGTTGTCTGCTATTTCTATAATCGATTTCCATTTCATCAAATGGTATGTGCATGTTTCCTCTCTTATGATTGATGAATGTGAATGGTCATTGGCATTCGAAATTTGTTCAGATTTCAAATTTCTTGTATGTTTGGGCGTCTAGTGCTAGGGTTGCTTGACATTGCCTTACTTATGGTCTCCCAAGTAGTTTCTGAGATTTTTCATTTGTTTGCATCATGAGGTACCTTGCTTGAGAGCCGTGAATAACCCCTAGTAAGGATTTAGCAGTTGAAAGGTTTGAATTATGAGCTTTCCTGTGGGTCAATGGCAGATTTGTGAGGTTTGATACCTAGGGCATCACCATTTCACCTTAGTTTGCTTTTTGAATAGGCCTAGAAGTTAAATAAAATATGTAGAAGGTCCATATCAAACTCGTCGCAGGTCTAGATTCCTGAAATTTATGATTGATCCATCAATTTGAGCAAAATAATGTGATAAGGCCAATATTCAGGATTTTTATCCATCTCAGGATTTTTCGGCTCTAATAGATTTTCCCAATTTTCCCACTCTTCTTCTTTTTCTCAAAATTCTTAAGTTTTCTAGAGATTCATCTTGTTCACAGATTTCCTTTGAATCCATATTTTCCTAAAATCCTTTGTTCCCTAGTTTTTCTGAAATTTGCAGAATGTCTCCTCCTTCGTGGAAATCTGACCCATGTGGATTTTCCTGGAATCTGATGGAATGTGAAGAAATATGAAATAGCATGACATGTTAATGGATGATTATACATTTTATGATTAATTTGTGCTATTTTTAGATCCCATGTGTTGTATCTTGATTGATAATGATCCGATTAAGTTGCTAGTAGGTGTTTTCATGTTTATTCCACTTGAATCCATCAGCTCAAAATTCTCTGAAATTCCTCCCTAGCTTGGATTCTACGGGTGGAATTGAAACTTGAACTCTGATATGATCATTTTATTTGAGATTTAATGACACCTTGCTTATCTAGGATTCATTTTAATGATGATTTTGATTGATTAACCTTTGTTTGTGTTATCTTTACTATGGATTCCTTTGTTGAGTGCAGGTTGAATCTAGCAAGGTAGTAGCTAGAAAAGCTAGCGGTGATATGGGGGGCTCTTCAGTATTTGAAGCATAAAGAATCAAGATGGACATTAGGAGTAAAATCCTGGAGAGCAAGATCACTTCTATCTGGTCAGAGGTGACTGACACGAATGTTGGACTATGGGATTATGAAGAATTCAAGGTTAGAGTGGCAGCGCAAGATCTTCCTTTGGTGGCTAAAATAATTTTGGAATTAGGATTGGAACATGTAGCTAGCTTCCCTTCTACAGTGCAATGTTATGAATTGGAGTGTGCTAGACATTATGACAGGGATACCCAGGGAATAATTGGTCCCCAAAAGAGGATTGTGGCAAATTTGAATCTTGTCCCCATAGCTCAAACCTTTGATATGCCAGATAGATCTCATGTGGTGGCATTCAACATGGAGGAAGATAAAAATTTCTATGAAGAGGAGACTATTGAGTCAAAACAGATCATCAATTCCTGGTTGGAAAATCCCAAGTCTCACTACTCAAACAACTTTCAGCGCAAAGTTCAAGAAGGAATATTATGATGCCATTACTCTTCTTAGTAGGGTGGTTGGATTAAAAAGTGTAGGTATGTTTGAGATTTGGATGTGCCATGTCATTGCAAGGATGGAACAAGAGAAGATCAACTATCACTGGGCAAGTGTTATAAGTAGAATGATTCATGAGCAATTATGCAATGTGCTGCAAACCAAGACCTTCACCATGACTTCCTACTTAGTCTATGCACTTGCAAGATTTCATCCATACAAGGGATTGAGTACCAAGGACATCTTTGGGCAGGATGTAATTTATGAGGTTTACCCTCAATTTCACTTAGGGAGCTCAAGTTACAAGAGGGTGAATGATGCATTCACCATGCATATCACTAGATTACTTCAAGGTGTAGAACATATGAGGATTTTGGATCAAGCCAACGAACTAATCAAGAAATATGGTGCTTGGTTCATACAGTTTCCCACCTTCTCATACATCAGGATTGATGGGTGTCAAAGGGCTCCATATCGACTTCCAAGGTATCCCACTGATCATATCTTACTCCTAGAGGTCACTAGGAAAATATGTGAATTTTATGCTATTGTCAAAAGGGACAAACATAAGACTGGGTTTGGTGGAGACTTCCCTTTGAGGATATGCACTAGAGAGGCATGCCCTTCCATTAATTCAACTCAGGCTTCAGAAGAGGAGATGAGTACTCTTGGTTTATCTTTCCATTCCAAGAGGTCTAGATTTGACATAACTAGTGAAGCTCAAAAGAAGGCCAATCAGGAATATAGCCACAAGGATGATTTGCAAGACCACTAGGCTAATTGCAGTGATGAATATGAGGTTAGAAAGAAGAAGTTTTCTAGACTTCCAATTGAATTAATTTTATTATATAATGTGAAGGCAGTTCCAGATTAGATTGAGGATAATGGGGACTTGATTCAAGGCCATGCTTATGAGGCAGTAAAGGATAGACCAATTGGTGAAATAGATTGGCTGGAAGAATAAAAAGTAGAAATGGGATGGTTGATGAATCCAGTCATTAAGTACACCAAGTTGTGGCTAAATCATAAGATATGGGAATTGGAGAACAAAGGTGTACAATGCACTTATGATCTGATGGGAGATTTAGACCCTCATTCTACTTTTGAGGAGTTAGTTGAGTAGGATCCCAAGGGTAAGGGAAAGGTGACCTCTCCTTTTAAAATCAAGATTAAGGGTGTACAAGTGGAGGAAGCCCAAGAAACAGAAAAAGAGAGAAAGCCAGTTGCCAAGAAAAGGGGGCATACTTCAAGGACTAAGAAGTTTGGAAGAGAAGAAATTGAAAAGCAGGATCTTAAGGTCAGTGCTTCTGTGCCTAAAAAGAGGAGAATTGTAAGATTGTCACAAATGGAAAGCTCTAAGGATGGATCAGAAGTTAATCCATGTATGGTAAATGTAGAGAGTTCAGAAGAAAGGATGCAGGTATACACAAGGAAATCAGGATCTCCTTCTCTTAAGAATAATGTGCTAAAGAAAGATTCCCCTCCAGTTGCCTCTCTTGCAGAACAACATGATGATCTCCCTTCTTCCCATGAAGCTCAAAATGAACCAAGTGAATCTAAGGAAGCTAAGGATCACTAGGATACAGAAGGATAAGAATTCAATGAAGGTGAGCTTTATAATGTTGAGGTAGAAGTAGAAAAAGTGATGCAGTCTCCCCTGGTTGCATATGAAGATTCGCCTATTAGAACTGAAGGAGTTAAATCTCCTCAAAGAGAAGAAGAGTTAGTTAAGGTTCCATCACATGTGAACAAAGAGAAGCATATTGGAGAAAAGGAAGATAAGGTTGAAGAGATTCCTCAGAGGTAATATTTAAATGAGGAACTACCTAAGGACTAGCAGGAGGAAGTGGGACAAAGCGAAGTACAGTTAGAGTCCACTGTTCCAAAGTGGCTAGATAAAGAAATAAGGAGAAAGCAAGTTGTTGTGGAGAATACCCCACCCAATTGGGATGAGTTAATGTCAAAAATATGAAAATATAAAGGAAAGAAGAAGGTCAAGGTCATTTTAAAGATTGAAAGAGATGAAGCAAGTAATAGAGTGGTCCACATTGCAACTCCTGCTTCAGATAAGAATAGGGATGACATAACTGGAAAATATTACAACTTGTTGACTATGAACCTAGGAATCACCTCCATAGAGCAGGATATTGAAGATTATGATGGTTCAAGTGCAGTAATATTGGGTAGGTTGAGGAAAGAAATGAAGACTAAATAGGAAGTGAAGAAAGAGATCGAAAAACTAAAGAAATGTCTGGAAGATGTGATGAAACCTTTGCAATCTATCGACTCTTCATCTTCTGCTGCAATTCTCATGCCCCAAGAAACTATCACTAGGCTAGAAAGACTGAAGACTAATACTCTTGTTACAAAAAATTGACTACAAGGGGTGCAAACCAAAGGAAATGATGCTATCAAGGACATTCTCTCAACTAGAGGAGATGCTATGAGGGCAGTTGATTGGTTGAAAGAAGTACTAGCTCAAGATAAGGAAGATGCAGACCTCTTGTTGCAGAAAACCAAAACCATCATGGAGTATACCAAAGATAAACTAGTGAGTGATGGAATTCTCCCTTCCTCTAAAGTTGTTGAACCTTGGCAATGGTTTGAAGCTTTGTAAATAAGGCAAAAGGTTTTGAAAAAGATACATAAGCAGAGAAGGAAAATTGAGGACACCTTGACTGGTATCTATAATGGATGCATTTCTTTCTTTGAGATCATGACAGAGAGAAGGAAGTTTGCATGGAAGCATTTGAGCTTTGAATAGTTGAGGGAATGGTGGCATGATGTATATTCCCCAGCCAATGAGGGTTTGATTACTGAGCATCAATTAGATGACGTAGCCACCTATGTTGCAGTTATTGAGAAATATCAAACCTATAAGGTGGAGTGGGATAAATCGGTGAAACAATCAAGGAAAAATATTACATCAATTAAGAGCCAGCTTAGAGTTTTTCCTTTAATACCACCTATGGAAAACTTTGACAAGGTGCTTTTGATGGTGCATGATAGGATGGATCGAAATAAAGACAAAGGGGAAGATAGTTAATGCTGAGCTACATCAAGATTTGTGCTTCCCTATTATTTTGCATGCATTGGTTCGAGCTACATTGGAGATCCCAGGCCGACTTGGATGAAGTTTAAGCATTTAATGCATATTTTATTTTATTTTGAATTTCTCTTGGCTGACTTGTTTTGTGGCCAATTATTATTGTAAACCCTAAACTAGGCCGACATATCTTGGGGGGTTTCTATAAATATGACATTTTTCCTCATTTGTAAGGGCTAGAAGGAAAGATAGATAATTTTGAGTTAGAGAAAATTAAGTAGTAGAGTAGAAGTTAGAAGTTTTTCAAGCAAGTGTTGTAACAGAATAGTGGAATTGTTGCTACTTTGGGTGATTCGATACAATTGGAGACATTGTGCTTTTGGTGAATTCTCTTGTGTTGATTTATCTTGCATGGTTCTTGTGATTCTATCTTTGGAATTGCTTAAGTTATTTGATAAGTGCATTAGGGTTAATGTTAAATAAATTGATAGTGTTTGTGATTTGATGCTTGAAGTGTTTGTAGCAATCCATGGTCCATACTTTTCACAACCAACTGATTGTTAGTTGCTTTGAAAAGTTAGCCTAGGATTTTATATTCACTATGCTCAATTCAATTGTGAAGGTTTATTCATTTCAATTACAATAGGGTTGTTTGAATGAATGTTCATTATCTGAAAATATTTAACACCTTAGAAGATTGTAGGTCCATTTGGGTCAAGTAGAAATTAGTTTCTAAGGGATTGGTCCATTTTGAGTGTTTTTCATTTACATTGTTAATCTTAGGAGTAGTGTTAAATATAGAAATCTCTTTGAAACCTTATATCTTTTGTTATTTCTTTTATCATTGGGTTAGATTTAGGATTGAAGTATCATCATATTGCTAGATCTGATAAATTGAAGATTTAGTATTTGCTTGTAGTAAGGTCCCATTATGATTACCAACATTTTCACATTTATCACTGAGTTGTTTATGCATTGTCAAGACCTGATATTAGAGACCTTGGGGTTATCTCTTGAGGCTTGCTGATAGAGATTTACCTTTCAAGAGAGATAGGATATTATATTATGTCTGAGTTGTTGTTGTACAGAAAACATCATCAACAGTATGATTTTTTTTTAATTCAAATAATCAAATCCTTATTAGTCTTGTTGTTGTGGGTTATTGTAAAGATTTGCAATAGGTTCAGGTTGCACATTGTATTATATTTTCAAGATTCTTTATGAAAAACATTGAAGAACTAAAAGAATTGTGGTGAGTTGTGAGAGTTAATTTCTATCAAAGAAGTGTTGTGAGGTAAGTTTCATCAAAGTCTTACTATTTAGTTGATCATCATAAGTTGTAGGAGTTATTTTTTCAGTTTTCCTCTACTCCCCTTTCACCTGAAAGTGTTAGATTAGGTGGTTAGCTAGAAGGGAACTAGCCAAATCTAGAGATTCACTCTCACCAATTGGTTTACCCACAAACCAGAGATTGTTTCCATGTTGTGATAGGATATACAAGTGCAACTTGCCTAGAGGGTGAAATCCTAATCACCAACATGAATCATATTTAGTTCTCCAACCACACTCAATCTTATCTTTTCTAGTTGTGTGACCTTTCATTTTGAGGGGGTGGGAGTAATACCTAATTCATTACATACTGATAATGACATGATATTTCTGGAAGCTCCTGAATCTAACAAAAAATTATGTACATTCTTCCCAAATAGATGAATAGTTAGCAAGAAAGGAGGAGCTTCACACTTTCCTTGAAACAGACTCACCAAAGTATTTGCTTGGGAGACATGAGTTTTCTCCTTCTCCTTGCCCTTATATTTAGGCTGATCTTTACTCTGATCCTTTCTTGGTTGTTTGCCTTGGTCTTTGGCTTGATCCTTGCCTAGACCTTTTCCCATGATTTCTCTAATCACTATTTCATTTTCAATAGTATTGAATGTAACTTTCTTTGTAGTCAAATCTTGTGAAGATTTTTGATGTGTAGTCCCATTTAGTGACCTAAAAAACATGTTTCTAATTGTAGGTACTCTTATAACTCAAAGGAAAATTTAGACCAACCTTCATTGTCTTCAGCTCCTCCACCACGTATTCTCCCATTTGATCAACTTCATCCTTAGATTGACTAGCCTTAGTGAGGTACTGGGTTGGTACCTTTAGGAAAAGAGATATTTTTACTTGCATTGGGATCCGAAGGTATACTGAATTTGTTAAGCAGTATGGAATTAGTGAATCAACCATGAGCTTGTGTGTTCCGCAGGTTGTAAGGTGTTGCACACTAGTGGAAAATTTCAACTTCTTCTTCCCTTTGATCGTCTTCATCCCTAGGACCATTTTCACCCATTTTGAACAACTGAGAGAGATTATCCTCATTACATACATCTTCCGCTTTGGTGTCACTTTCTACAGACTCCTCTTGAGGCTGATTATCTTTGTCTTGAGGAAAAGGTGCCTAATTCACCAACATTACTAAATCATAAGGTCTTGAGGGTACAATCTCATGTCTGGTTGCGTTATCACTACCTAAAACATTATGTAATTCCATCTAAAATATGGCGATAGCGGTTCGTAATTCTGGCAGTCAAGTTTAGAATATTTATTGGTGCGATAAATTTTACACCACCCAGTTAATGCAACCTCAACCAGGTGCACTCCACTAGATGAATTTTCAATATTTTTTGGTAGATCAAGTGGGGTCAGAGCTCCTCCATTATTGGGCCTAGTATTTGATGTTCTATTTTGTCTCTACCCTTGCTTCTACTCAAAATTATGTCCCGAACTTTGACTTGGATCATAGTTGTCACGACTATAATTGGCTTGTAGATTTTTCTATGACACCTACAGTTGATTGTTCTAGTTCCTTAAATAGGTAACCTCAGTGGATAGCTTTCTTTCTTGCTCAACCAACTCATCAATTCACTCTTTTTCTATAGTAGTTTCAGTTGGAGTAGAATTTTTAAGATACACAGGGTGTGTGGCAGAGGCATTATGTGAATACAAAGGTAATTCAAAATTTTGCATCTAGGATGGTATGTTAGATTTCTATGGATAAGCTAGTGGGTTGGAATTTTGTAAGTAAATAGGAATAGGTGGAGCTTGAATCAATGGCTGGCATAGATGTGGCACTAGTGGCAATTGGGGAACTTGATTCAATATGGGAGTGTGACTAGACAAGGCTTGATTCAATCCCTGAACTTGTCCAACATTTGTAGTTTGGACCAATGAAGGAAGTGGACCAGTGAGGTGTTGTCCCAAGTCAACACTTACCTTGAATCCTTCTACATATATAGCCACTAAGTCATGTTGAGTTGGGTTGGCTCTTTTTACTAAAGTTGACATAAGGCAATCTAGAGCCTCGCAGTACATTAATATGGTTGTTGCATAATCAACGTTGTAGGGAGCCTACAAACTAGTAAGAGCATGGTGAAATATATTGTTGAAGGTATCTATTGGTTCACCCATCTCCCTCCTAATGGATGCAAACTATTTGTATAACTCAAAAGGGATTATTAGTACTGTGAATTTTTGTAGAACATCCTTATTCAAAGCATCCCAATCTAAAATTGATCCTGCAAGCAAATGAATATACCAGTAAAATCCTTCCTCTCCTAATGAGTATGGGAATAACCTACATGCAAAATCTTGGTGTTCAATCACCCTATCCTTAAGGGCTACCTCAAAGATTTTTGTGTGCTCTTTGGTGGTCCTATAAGGGTCATTGATGAAGAACTTAGAATAGAAACACTCAATATCCTCGGGCATTTCATGATAACCATTGAAGGTCAAAGGAGATGGGTTGTTTTCCAACCAATCCATTGGTGGAGGTGGGGGTGGTAATGGTTGAGTTATAGTAGTTTGAGTATGATCTGAAGATGAAGATGAAGAAGTGGATGATGTGGAAGATGGAGAAGGTGGAGTTGGAGGTCTGGTGGGTATGACAGGTGGTGCTAAAGATGAACTTTCCCCTTTCTTGGCTCTCCTAGCCTTGGTAGGCATCTTTAATTCTTGAAACTCTCCCTTATCAGGTGTGGAATTGGTTACTTTCTAAAATCTTTAAGGAGAGAATGACCCAATACACTCTAGCTTTGTCCAAACATCCCTCCTTCTAGCACAATTTTTGTTGACGAGTGTTTTTACACAGCACAACACAAATAAAAATAAAGTGTTCTATCTCTCTTGAAAGGTGATTCTCTTCAAAAAAATATTTAGAAAACAACCCCAAGGTCTCTAAGGTCAAGTCTTGATAGTGTAGAAAATTACTTGGTGGTAATGTGTTATGCTAGAAATCACAAAGTTCATTTATGGTTTACAAGGTTGGAAAATTATGGGACTGTAATAAGGGTTTTGTAAAGTCTAAGGATAAAGATAAACCCTAACTTTAATTTCCATATCTAAAGTTTGGAAACAATATGGTCATCAAATACAATAATTTTAGTGATCCTCTTGTCCTAATACTAATACAAATTTTAAAGAAATAACAAAAGATTTAAAGGTTTAAGGAGATTTCAATCTAAAACCTAAGTGAAATCATGCAAATATGATAGTATTCAAGGTGAAAAAATTCCCAATAAACCAATTTCTAATTAACTAAGGAAAATCTATAGTATCAGAGAGATAGTGTTATCTTCAAAGGAGCATACAAGATTTTCAAACTGTCAATAATTTAAACATACATCCAGATTTTTGCATAATATGAATAACATTCACAATTGAACTATTGCATGAAATATGGCCTAGGCTAACTATACAAAGTGACTTACAATCAACAAATCACAAATAGTATGAGAATAAAATTCATCAGACACCTTCAATACTTCATCATCAACATGAAAGGACTAGGACTAAATTTAAAACTAATCAACTAAAATCACTTGGAAACATAGGAACCATGCAATAGAATGAAATGAAAAAGAATGGAACACCAAATCAATGTCTTCTTCTTATAATAACATCATAAAATATTGTAATAATTCCATAATGAACTTTGCAAATGAGAGGAGACCTCATATTTATAGAGTTCAACATGAAATTAGGGTTTCAAGATCAATGGCCAAGATTTAATCAAACATGGGCGCCCCCATTAGGTTAAACAAAAATAGGTTAACAACATAAAACCCTAACACCCATTTTAATTTTGAAATTAAAACATTAGAGTCTCATTTTTCATTAAAATCCCATTAAAACTCAAGATAAGATGCCCCTGGCACTGATTACTAGGTTTCCAGGCTTGTCCTTTAGTGTTCTAATGAATATGGGCACAAAATTTGAGGTAAAGTTTCACTTTGGGGTGATCCCACAATATTGGTTTACAATTTTTGGCCAAACTGGACACTGAAATGATTTTTTCTAACTAAATCTTCACTTTCGGGCACCTATAGGGCTAAATTGTGACAAATTTGAAGATGATGCAAACTAGTGATTTGTGACATTCTTTCTATAGATTCTAAATATATTTTTTTCAAAATATTTGGAATTAGATTGCATTTATTTTTTCATCTCCTTTGAAAACTATTTTTTATTAGTAAACACCATTTTTACGGAGCGATGCTCACCGTATACAACATAAATTTTTTTCTATGAAGGATAAAATTATAATTTTTTTGAATTTAGATTTGTAACTATGATATCTAACCCTTCATTTGGTTTCATAGTGTTTTATTGAATATTTTTTCCTTAATAAATTTTTGAATTCAAACCAATTACAATTTAGACATAGGCGGACTGTATACAACATAAATTTTTTATTTGTATCGAAATTCAATTTTTTTTTATTGGATCAAGGACATCAATACCTAACCTGCACATATTTTTCATAATTTGATTTTGTTAATTTTCTATTTTTCCACATGTGAAGAATAGAGAGCTTGATTTTTTGTGAAAAAACTATGTTTAATCAAAATAAAAACACAAATACATAATAAAACCAGAACATATTAAAATATATTTGATGGATAGCTTGTTCTGAGGAATACCATCATCTAGTTGGGTTTTTGAAGTCTCCTCCATTTTCATCCTCAGCTCAAGATTCAAAGGGAAAAATTCTATAGCTTTTTGGTGCCAGAGGGGGAGAAGAACGGAAAAGGGGGGTTCGAATGAACCTAGGTTCGAATGAACCTAGGTTCGAGTGAACCCCCCTTTCTACAAAGTTTCTCTTTGTTTTGTATTTCGAGAAATGTGAAATATGTGAGACGTAGCATTTAATAGGGTTCACTCAAAGTGGGGTTCGAGCGAACCCTTATTGGGTTCGTTTGGACCCTAAGTTTGTTCAAACCCCCCAAAACCTAAAAAAAAATCATGGGGGAATTTTTTGCAATTTTTCTTCCTCAATGGAAATGTAAACTAGTTTTGTGGGATCACCCTTTATTCCCCCTCCTTGTCCATTTTCTAACCCTTATAAAATTCTTGGAATTTATTTAAAGCTTTATTCAAACCATCTTGGCTAGGAGTTGGGATAAATTTAATCCTTAAAGTAATTCAATCCAACTCATTTTCATATTTTTTTCACACTTTATCCCAATCCAACTTAGACTCTTGATATTTATTCATTACAGTCACATACATAACTGTATCCTATAGGTGATTTTTAGTAACAACTCCATCTTCGACATGAGAAAAGGTGTCTCTCCATCACTATTTTAGTAAATCAACCTTTAGATATTCCTTACTAAGTGTCCTACCAATCATGTTACTTCCAAAAGTAAAATACAACCGGCATAAATATTACTCAAGTCACTCTGCATCTTAGGAATTTTTCCCAATGCTTTATCCATTACTTCCCTCTTAAACTTGAATGCCTCCAACCATTCCCTAGGTTTATCAATATCACCTAAAGTAAGGATGTTTTTTGTAATCAACACTTGCTTTGGAACTTTAATCACCCTACTCAATCTAACCGAGGATTTATCATATAATTCTTTGCACTTAGCTACAATCTATTGTACAATATGCTAGTAGAATATACATCTCTCATATAATTTAAGAATTTCTTCAATGAGATGAATTCCCTTTTCATAAATACCAACCACCCATCTCTGAGCCACTTGTACTTGCTTACAATTTAATCTTTTCCAATTCACATATTGCATCCTTGGAGAGGATGTTGGGCTATGTGGATGAACCTACCTTAGTTTGAAGAGGCTTCACCAAATGTTTGATGTATTTCCATAGTTCCTCAACTTGCTTCTAAAGCTTCTCCTTAGCTTTCACCTCTTTGTCTAGTCTTTGCAAGATTGCATCCACTGATCCTTTAAGATTCTCAGCCTCCTATTTCTTTGTGGATGGACCTAGATTAATGGTTTGCACATTTTATTCATCATGAGTAATCTCCTCCTTATTCTTCTCCATAGCATGGGTGGCAATATGCAATACCCTGTTATTTCAATTATCTTTAGTAATTCAAGAAATTACCCAAGCATTCTTCTTCTCCTTGGGATTATTTAGGCTTACCAAGAAAATTTCCCAATAAAGGACTTGCTCCTCAATTACTGGTTTGGGCTTAAGGCTCTCTTTGAGCTATTCCAAAGTTGTAGACACTTCAACATTTGTATCTAAATTTTGGTTATTTTATCCTTGGAGGTCTTCTTCTTCCTCATTCACATTTCCTTATGTACTTCTTTCTCCTATTGGATTTGGTCATCATTTTTTTGTGGTTGTTGATTATTCTCCACCAATTTCTCTATGTCCTATTCATCCATCTTTCCAACTTCAGTTTTTGAGCTAGGATCCTTGGAAACATTTTCAACTGTTCCATATTTTCCTTCTGCCTCCTCCCCTTTCTCAAAAGGCACATCCTTTTGTGGTGGCTCAGGTGGAACATTATCTATTACCTCTTATTCAACAATCTTCTCTCCCTTAGAAGATGTTGCTTAAGTAGTCTTTTTGAGCTCAACAACTACTTTCTCTATGTTATCGAAGTTTGGAAATGAAATTCTTGATCTAGGAGAAGCCTTCCTCTTGTAGACTTGATTCATCTCCTCAAAACTTTCAACATTGATAGATTCCTCTTGAGTCCCTCCAACTATTTCTTGAGTTATTTCCTCACTATCCTTTTCTTTTTTTTCTTCTTAGGAGGAGAATCATCTGAAGCATCTTTACCTTTACTCCTAACTAATCTTCTTCTTTTTGAATGTGATGTTTCTCCAGTGATGGTCTTGGTAGGTTTTCACTCCTTAGGAATTGGTTGTCTCTTAATTTCTTCTATTTTAACTTTGGCCCTTTGTTTTCCTTTTTCTCTTTTTCTGACCAATGGTTCTTCCTCTTCTTCTTCTTCCTCATTAACCTTACCCTCTTCCTTATCTGACTTTCCATCTTAGGGAGATTGTGACTTGAGGTCACCCATTAAATCATATGTTAGTTTAATTTCATTATCTTCTAACTCCAAAATCTTGTTCTTTTCCCATTGTTTAGAATATTTGAGGAAAGGGGCAGTTATTTGTGTCAAATCTACAATTTCCCATTCAACCCAATCTATTGGATGGAGAGGTTTGTTGGAAACTTCCATGTACTCATGATATTAAATTTTATCTTCATCATCCTCTATCCAGTTAGGGACTTCCATAATTCTATACAATCTTGTCATCTTCAATTATAATCTAGAAAATTTTATTTTGAACAAATCTAACTAATCCTGATAGCTAGCCCAATAATCTTCAATATCAACCTTATGCCTATAGTTCCTTGTAGCTTCCTTTTGAGTTTTACCATATGAGTCAAAATGACTCTTGAATGTATGTGTAGGTAATATGAGGTACTCCATTTCTATCTCAAAGTGTCGAGAACTTTGAAAAGATGGGTAAGCCTCCCAACCATTAATTGTCAAGGGGAATTCCCCTCCAATCCATGTGTTATACTGGTTCTTCAAGACCATATCAAAGTCTGCCAACTATCTTGTCACTTTTAATAACACAACCTTGTTAGTTGGGTACCTAGGCAGCCTCTAAGGTACCAGAGGACGTCCCTAAATTCTAATAAATGTGAACTTTGGGAATTGCAAAAACCAGTATTTGTACTTCTTCACCAACTTCATTGCATATGTTGATAGTCTAATATGTAAGGATTCTTGTAGAGTCCTGGTGATATACATTGTGAATGCATGATTTACTCTTTTGTAATGGGAAGTGTCAGATAGATGCAATTGTGGGTAGACTTCATAAACTTTGTTCTCCCCAATGACACCCTTGTAGCTCAAACCTTTGTATTTAAATTTCTAGGCAAGCATATAAACAGTGTAAAAGGTCATTGTAAACTTCTTTGTATCTTGTACAACCCTTAGCTTCTTGTATATATTGTCACTGATTGAGCCAACCTAATGATAATTAGTACCCTTCTCGATATTAGAAATGATATAAAACATCCAATATTTGAACATCGAGGCCTTCTCTAGTCCCATCACTCTATTGAGGAGGGTGATCATGTCATTATATTCCACCTTGAAGTCACTCCTATGCAATAGCTTTGGAAACCTGGAAAATTGTTTCCTTGACTCATGAATCCAAGAGGAATTCATTATTTCAAGAGCTTTCCTTGGATTATTAGTGTAGAACTTCTTTACTAGATCAATCTTAAATTTAAATAACTTTTGGTGTGAAGGTATGCCAAAAGCCTCTACCAAGGACTCCTTGGTTAAGTTGGCCAACACCCTTCCTTACAAGCCAACTATCACTCTAGTATTAGAATCATAATGTTTTGAACATTCTGCTATTAGCTCCATGCACTAGATAGGAGGAAAACCTATTGCTTGAGCTAATCTAGTCTCGACTAATCTATTTGCCAAGTCAATAGGTACAGGTCAATACATCCTTTTCTTAAAGTCTTCTAGATCAATGTGCCCAAGGTTAGTGTCTCCAACGTCTCCCAATTATGATGTGATCTTTGACTCTAGAAACCTTCCCTTGAAATCATACTTCATCTTTTTAGCTCTTTTAAGCTCTAAGCCTTCTTTGGCTCTGAAATTTTATTCCTTTTCCCTACCTTTTCCTTGCTTGATTCTGCCTGCATATGTTAGCCAAAATATTGTAATCACTTAAAATGCTTAAAAAATATGAAATATGGGGTTAGTAATTCAAGGTACTTCCATTTGAAATACATAAAATCACATTATTAATAATCATACCCAAGGAACTAAGTTTATAACCCTCAAATAGAATTTGAAATAGTCATGAGGTTTTTAAGTTACATAGGAAATCTAGAGATTTCAACTCTGTAGGAAATCCACAAAATCGAACACCTTATGAAATTTGTGACAAGACACCCATCAGGAATTTCAAGGTGACAAGGAATTTGCGATGCAAGGAGGTGTGTTGGCAAAGTGTTAATATGGCTCACGTAAATTCATCATTTAACCCATTGAACATTTCAATGTTATAAGATTTAAACCTTTAAAAGCATATTTCATGACCAAAATAACACCTCAGGAAATCAAGCATTCAGGGAATTAGCAATGCAAAAACATCAGGAAATTCCTCTTAAGGTGAAATCCGCAATGAACACACTCATTGGGCTCTTTAGTGGGGCACAAAATCTATGATGATGGTTTGTGTCAGGGCATTCATGGAAGTGTGGAATTCACAATGGAGGCTCAATTGGGTACTTCAAAGACTTGCAAAATCCGCAATGGAGAGTTTTTCAGAATTTTCAATCATCGAATAAATAAGCAATAAAGCCAGAGTCAGGTACTGCAACATTCTTTGGATTTAACGATACATGCATCCATCAAAAATTTCACAAGGCCATGGAATCTGCAAAATTGAGAGACTCGGGGAATTTTTCCAAGGATGTATTCCACAAGAGAGCATAACCAAGGGATTTCAAAAGGTCAAGGATTCCCTAGACTTGGGCCAAACTTAGTATAAGAGGCACTTAGTGATGTTTCTCAAAGAATTGGACATGGAACCCATTGTTGCAAACCATACTCACTTCTCAAATTGAGGTAATCTTCATAGGCTCAAAAAGGTGAAATCATCAAAATTTTAAAGGACCCATCCCTTAAGGGGGAAAGAAAAAACCAAAAGAAAAATGAAAAGAGGGGGTCCCTACTTTTAGTGAGGTATGTGTGTGAAATGCACAACACATAATATGAACACAAAACTATTGTTAGAATTGCAAAATATTATACCAATTTGCAGTGAAGTGCAGACCCAAAAACTGACACATTGAACCTCAAAACTATTAAAGGAAATACGTAGCCAATTTCTTGTTCATCCATACTTTCTGGATCAACTTTCACTATACATATGTCACAAAAATACTTCCACTCTATGCTAGGATGATGGTAAAAATTTTGACATCAATGATAACACTAGATCAAGCAATATATACACTTCATGCCCATGTTGCCAAACTACATCATCAATGACAAACTTCCAACTTACAACAATGTTTTAACTTATAGTTGTATGTGGGGTTCTTCCATAATAACCCCTCTCAGTTTGTTTCAACTCAATACCATTTCACCATGCCATCAATCAATGCATTCTTCTAAAATGCATCAGTGACATTTAGTGTAATGGTGTCATGAGCCATATTTTTTATTTTCCTCGTAGAGTTAAACCAATTATGGAAACATGTTTGTGTGGCTCAATGAATGATATAGGAGGTCTTGTTTCATACCCCAAGTATCCAAATCATTTCAAACAACAAGATTTTGGAAAATTCTCTTAGAGACCTAAGAGAAAAAAAGTTTCAAACTTTGATGAAGTAGTTCTCAAAGTTTTTGGAACCTAAAAATGTTATTTCTTGACCTACAACTAAATTTGGGGTACCTCCACAATAACCTTTCACATTTTTTCAACTAACACCATTTCATCATGTCAACAATAGATGTATTATTGTAAAATGTATTAGTGGCATTTAGTGTATTGGTGTCATGAGCCATATTTTTCATTTTTTACCTTGTGGAGCCAAACCAACTATGCCAAGATGTCCAAGGGATCAGTTGAATGCTAGGGGATGTACCATTTCATACCCCAAGTATCTCAATAATTATACACTATAGGATTTTGACAATATTTCTTAAGAGACCTAAGAGTAAAAAGTCCCAAACTTTGATAGTGCAATTCTTAGAGTCTATGAAACTTGTGAATATTTTGTTTCAACCTACAACTGTATGTGGGGTGCTGCCACTAAAAAATATATCACTTTCAATAAATATGGTTAAAATACTCACTTGTATTCCTTCAAGAAGTCACATTGAAAGTTCAATTAGAATTATTTAATGTTTACAATATGAGCTATTTGAATCTTAAATATCTCATTACTAATGGATTTTTTTATTTTTGTTATCACAAACACCTTCCAAATTATTTTTTAGCATGTTATTTCATATTCCACTTAACATACATAAATCACACAAGCATGGGAACATAAAAAAATTATAGTCAACTCAAACATGGGAGAATCACACAAGAATGTAAATATTAGTCAAGTGTATTGTATTCAACTCAAATTCATCTATGAAAATCATTTAAAATCTCATTTTATTCATTATTTTGGTGGTAACCCCACATAAATATTTAGGAAAATATGTAATACTCTTACTAACTCAATCATGAAAAATAGTATTTTAAACCCTTATGACTCTCCTTGAAGGGTAGTTAACCACTAATTGGTCCATACAAAGTGTATAAGGTAGTGATGTGTGATGTTAACTTAATACCATACTAAGGCCTTAACCCTGAGACTTGAGATTACAACATTAAAATATAATCCCAAAAGTATTATGGTAGCATTTCACTATGACAAAACAATCATAAAGGATTAGGATAGTCATTTATGTATTTTATAATATTATGAATAATATTCAAATGTTATATGCACATCGATAGCCAGAGGTATTGACCTAAGCCTATTATTAAGCACATCTTTTTTCCAATTTTGGAATAATAAAATAATCATTTAACACCCTTGTAACAACATTTGAGCATGACAGTCCTCCTAGGACAACAAGGTGACATTTGGTGTATATTTTCTTACCCTTAAAAATGATCTTTCAACACATCATAGAGCTTGATGTTCTTCAACTAACCATGTAGATAATCATAGGGTTTGAGATACAAGTAACATTGACAACAAATAGAGGTGCATTAGCAATGCTTTAGGAAATAGAAAATACTATTGCACACTAACATCATTGTCATATTTTTATGATAGTCCTCCACTTTAAAATTAGTTATTAGGAAATAAAATGGGGTATAATAAATGTATTGGGTGCTTAAAATAGCTAATACTAGCTCATCGATAAAAAAACATGTACAAAGTTCTTATGAGGTATTAGAAATGAAAAAAGAGGTATATTGAAACCTCTTACATGTTATGGTTGTTAAAATTTAGCATCATGTAATAATTAAGCTAAGGATAGTACCATTTAGAAATATTATGATTGTTAAAACTAATCATCCATGTAATGATCAAGTTAGCGCTAGTATAATTTGGCATATTTTCTATCCTAGGTCTTTTAAGAGACTTCATTCTTTTGATGTATCTTAGAAAGTATAGAAGCCACAGGTGGATGAATTAGACCTACTCTAGTAGGTATGGATGATGAATGAGGTTTCTTCTAGTATTAAATTAACCACTCTAGTATTTTGGTATAATAATTGTCTAACCAATGCAAGAATGCGTGTTAGGTATTCATGGGTAAAAGAGTCTTTCTATAGGCCTTTTTTTTGCATTGAACTAATGCTTATTGCAAAAATTTCATAGTTTTCCACTATACAAAAACTAATTGGAGTTGGGAGTATTTATAGAGGACTCTACTAACCAATTCTAGGAATTAATAATTTGTATACTTTACATGAATTGTGTACAACACTATGTTAAATAAGTTTATGAATAAATAATAGAGGTATCTCAACAGACTCCATTTGATTGGTGTAGTATAGAGGGCCTAGTAGGTGTGGGTGGTTAAATGAGGTGTCCTAATTAGTTCTGTAGTATGAAATATGGTTTACTAAATTGCTCAAAAAAATTCCCTTCACCACCAAATTGATACTTTTTGTAACATTTTATAGGTATCCACTACTTCAAAATAACTTCAAATTGATAAGAACCATTTGAGGAATTTATAGAGGACTTGACTAGCCAACTATTTTCTATCCAATATCTCTTAAGAAACCTCATCCAAATGATGTATCCTAGAAGGCTTAAGAGATTTGGATGGTGATTCCTCCACTAGAATTAACTTAATCCCTTAATATGTTAGTGTAATCAATTTTATGCCATGAGACATATTATTAATGGAATCAGTCACTTGATACCCAAACACTACACCAAACTAACACTTTTGCTAACATTTGATTGCTTTCCACTATAGAGAAATATCTTTGAGCTGGAAATATATTCTATAGTATTTTGCAAAGAAATTATTTACATAATTGTAGAAATACATGATTCATAGATATGCATCACTACTTTTATTCACTATCCTATTAAAGTTTGACATGTTCTCCATATTATATCTCTTGAGAGAATTTTTTCTAATCAAAATATCCCAAAAATTCTAGGAGGCAAGGGTGTCAGAATGTGCCTAATTTATTGTTTACCTACCTAACCTAACATATTGGTACAATTAGTTTTTACCCACAATATTTATGATGCAAAATTGATCTCTCAATGCCCAAAAATTTCCCTAACATGATAATATAATTTAGAATAAATTAAAATGAAATGATAAATATATTTCATATGTTTGTTGGGTGATCCCATAATAGTGGTTTACAATTTTTGGCCAAACTGGACACTGAAATATTTTTTTCTAACTAAATCTTCACATTTGGGCACTTATAGCGACTAAACCATGAGGAATTTGAACATGATACAAACTAGTGATTTGTGACATTTTGTCTGTAGATTCAAAATATATTATTTTCATTTTTTTTTTAATTAGATTTCACTTCTTTTTCCATCTCCTTTGAAAAATAGTTTTTTTTTCAGTAAACAACATTTTTAAGGAGTGACACTCACTGTATAACAACTTATTTTCCATGAAGGATAAAATTCTATTTTTTTCAAATTTAGATTTGTACCTATGATATATAGTGCTTCCAATCTGTTTCATAGTTTTTTATTAAATAGTTTTTCCTTAATCAAGTTTCAAAGTCAAACCAATTACAATTCAGACATAGGTAGGTTGTATAACGCATAACTTTTTTTGTATGTATCGAAATTCTTTTTTTTTTGTTGGATCAAGGACTTCAATATCTAGTGCACTCCTATTTTTCAATTTTTTTCTGATAATATGCTAATTTTCCACTTTTGTAGAATAGAGAGCTTTATTTTCAGTGAAAAAACTACATTCACAAGATATAAAAAATAAATATAATAATTAAATTAAATTTATTTAAAATTATACTTTTTGGGAAGCTTATAATAAGGACTACATACTTACAAAAAATAAATTTTAAATTAATTCATTTGATCCCCCAAAAGGTAAAACAAAAGTGGTTTTTTATTAGCATTTTGATAGGTGTAAAGGAGACTTCATTATAGGTATGGTTTAAAACTAGTGAGGTTTTATCTAAGGGCTTTGATCTAAGGTGGTTCGATCAAACCCTCTTCAATTGGAATCCTTTATTAATTCTTAGTAATTTGGGTATTTTATTAGATAAATATAACGTACCTCATTTGATGGAAAAATGGTCACGTCATCCTAAGAAAATCATATATCTAACTGGGTGAACCCACAATAGTGGGTTATATTTTTTTTGCACGAAGAAAAATTAGAAATGCCCATCAAAAAAATTTAAAATGGCTTCAAACAAAGGAAATCCTTGGAACCAAGCAGCGTCGTTCGAACATACATGGCATGCACCCCATTAGAATGAACCCCCCCCTTTTTTCCTTTGCCCACCTCTATTTGCAATTTTATATAGATTTTTGGGTTTTAAGGCTTAGGTTCAAGATCAAAATGGAATAAACTTGACTAACCCAACTGAAGGATCATAGTCCTTGAAACAAGATCTCCATCAAGTTTAGTTTTAATAGTTTGGTTTTATTATACTTTTTTTTAGTTTAATACAACTTAGGTTTTTCACTGAAAATCAAGCTCTCTATTCTACACATGTGGAAAAATAGTAGATTACCAAAGAATCTAAAAAATATATATGCTCTTGGTATTGATGTTCTTGATCCAACAAAGAAAAAAATGAATTTTGATATGTACAAAAAATGTTATTCACTTTATAGTACATGCCTATATCTAAATTGTAATTGGTTTCACTTCAAAACTTAATTAAGAAAAAATATTCTATAAAACACTATGAAACCAAATGCATGCTCTAGATATCGTAGTTACAAAAGTAAATTTGAAAAAAATAGAATTTTATCCTTCATAGAAAAAAATTATGTGCTTGATAGTACACATCACTCTTTAAAAATGGTGTTTACTATTAAAAACTAGTTATCAAAGGAGATGGAAAAGGAAATGCAATTTGATTCCAATTTTTTTTAAAATATATATTTAGAATCTACAAACAAATTTTTAAAAATCACTAGTTTGCATCATCTTCAAATTCCTCGCGATTTATTCGCTATAGGTGTCTAAAAATGAATATTTTGTTCAAAATGTTCATTTCAATGTCAATTTTGGCCAAAAAGTGTAACCCACTATTATGAGATCACCCAAATGGCAAGCAAGACTGTTATGTATTTAGGTAGAAAACTACATATGATCTTTCTGCCAAGAAAAACAATCATATAACAAGGAATCAATCTATAACATGTTATTGTTCATAACTCAACTATTCTAAAGTGACTATAGAATCAAATTTTAAGTTCAAAGTAGGAATAAATTATATTGTATATCAATTTATATATATAATTTTAGAATAATTGTATACATACACAAATTTGGCATATATTCCAACTCAAAATATTTTTTACAAAATGTGGCATATACCATCTCAAAATATATATAACTACTACATTCCAAATAGCTATATCAAATCCTTAGGGTCCACTTGACCCTATGTCTCTAGCAAATCCTCAACCTGTGGTGGATCATAAAAAACTAGCCTCTTGATTCCATTATGTTTACTACTTGATGGATGCAAAGTTTTCTACAATACAAATTTAAATCACAAATTTGATTAATTAGTTAAATGATAAATAAATAAATTAGATTAGGAAATAGGGACTCATATACTACAATTTACCACTTTGGAATTAACATCTAAATCACTATAGTCAACTATAACTTCTCTAAACTATTAATTAAAGTAAAGTTGAATTCAATTACCTCAATTCCTTTGTCATTTTTTTCTATATTCATTATGAAAATGAATGTCTCTTAAGACAATCGAGAGCCTTAGTGAATCATGATGGTAATCATGATGGTAGAGGCACCACATCGTTCACTTTTAGAATAGACTATAGTAGTAAAATAAAATTGATAAAAAATAATATATAATTATTAACCAAGAAAGAAATGCATAGAATAAAAAGAGGTTAGATGTGTAAATAAAAATTATAGACTAGTAAATAAAAACTTATTTACTAAAAAAATATATATATCAGTAATGAGGCCTCTTTCATTGACTTAGAAGGACTCATTATGGATGAACCAACTACAATCTACTATATGAAAAATGACAAGAATATTTGTATACATATAATCATAATAACTTTGAAATTAACACCTAAATGACTATAATCAACAAATTTTTTGTAAACAATCAACTCAAGTAAAATTCTATTCAATTACCTCAACTCTTTCTTATTGTTTTGAGAGTCATTCTATGAATGACGGTCCCTTAGGATAAGTAGGAGTGGGTATGTGCAGGATCATGGTGCGCCAAAAAGTGGCAATATTATGGGTATTTGTAGGGTATGTGGCTGACGACTTTTTTTTCACCCAAAATTAATGAAACAAAAAGGGTTTTTAGAGGAGATTCTCAGCTTTCCAAAAATATAAATTATGATTTAATTTGAATTTAATAAATAATTATTATTCATTTTCTATTAGAATTACAATTAAAGTCCCGATTGATAGGCTGATTGAAAAACATCTATAACTTTCAAACGGTATCATATTTTTTGAATCCAAACATTGTCACATTCTATGGTTCACATACTATAGGATTAAAAAAAATTAAATTTCATGAAGTTTTGACCAAGTTAAGGTGGTCGCAGATGAGTTTTATATTTTCTAAATTTGTAATAAAAAATTTATAATTAATTATTTACTTCAAAAAAAATTATAAAAAATATGCATCACATCCGACACAAGTCCTCTACTTATATATAAAATCTTAAAAAAAATATTATCATTTTATTATGGTTAGGTGGTCAAACAGACACCTACTTCTTTATTTTTTCCTAAATTTAGTACTACTACATTGAAATTTCAAATTTTCACCAAATAGATTTTATTTATTTTAAATAAACCTAGTATTTTAGAAACTAAATTCAATTTTCTACAAATTCTATTCTTACATATTTTTGAAATAATATAGATAACTTATTCAAATATTTACGTCAAGTTGCCTAACACTAATTTTTCTGAATTTTTTGCCACTTAAGGGCCTGTTTTTTGCATGATGATCCTACACATACCCGAGTTCAACAAAACATATTAGAAAATTTTCCACCTCATTCACACTTTTAATAATCTATAAAATTAAAATACGATCAAGATATAAAATAATATATAATTTTTTGCAAAGATGATTGTCGTTGAACCAAGAGATCAACCTGTTAATGCCCTACACAGACACTGGATTTATACAAGATCAAGATCCACAAAAGGTGGTTAAACCATGCCATGAAGCCCAAGTTCCAAACTAGACTACGCCTACCATAGGAAGACACTACTGAATTTGACACCATTTTTCGATGGACATTCGTCAGTTGTTCAACAAATCTTTGTCAGAAAAGCGACAAAATGACGAAAACATTTTTGTCGCTATGTTTTTGTCGAAAGGTTGGCGATGAATTAAACATCGAAATAACGACGTAGATTTTTCAGTCATTGACATCATAAAATGACTTGGATATTTGTCAGAATATTGATGAAAACTTTGTATATCCATCGACGAACTACATCAGAAGTTCATCACCATTTTGAAAAAATGGGCAAGGAGTAGCGTCGAAACAACACCAGAAGTTTGTCACAATTTCGATGAAATGGGCACGGAGTAGCATCTAAACAACACCAGAAGTTCATCATAATTTTGATGAAATGGGCAAGGAGAGCATCGAAACAACACTAGAAGTTTGTCACAATTTTGATGAAAAGGGCAAGGAGTAGCGTCAAAAAAACACCAGACGTTCATCACCATTTCGACGAAATGGGCAAGGAGTAGCATTCAAACAACAACAAAATTTCATCAAAATTGTGATGAAATGGGAAAGGAGTTACGACAAAGCCTTCATCGCAGCTATAAGAACTTTGTCAAAACTTTTCGGTGATTCGTCAGTGGCTTTCATCGAAATTGCAATGAAACAATGCAATTTTTTAAAAATAAAATATTCATTGAAATGTACCATTGTGGAGACTGATGACTGATCATGCATACAGATTGCAAGGTGCATAGAAAAAGCATTACACTTGAGAACAACCAAGGGCTAACAAGGGAAGGAGTTAAGCAATGTCTGGATTGAAGAGAAAATGTGTAGGGAAAATGTTGAGCAGTGTCAAGAGAACAAAGCTTGTAGAACATATTCTTGACCTAATCAAGCTCTTGAACAACTTAAAAAAAATTAAAATACTAACACATACATGAGACATGTAATGAACTTCCAATATCTACTATCTTTTTCATTAATACAGAGGTAGGTAAAGGAGAAATAATTATAATTGTAACACTATTCATAGTCCAGTAAATTATGCTCATAATTTGTGTTCAATGGACCTCAGTTTTATCATTATACTACCCATCTAATACCATATTTTAATCCAAGGTTCAACTATCTCAGATCTAAAGAAGCACCTTCAATTAACCATTTAAAGTACTATAAAATAAGGTAAGACTTTTACTTGAGAAAGATTGGGTACACTTGTAGGATTAAAGTTCTCGCAATCATCAAGATTTATTGGCACACAAACACAACCTGCAACATATGAAGTAATGGATGACTACAAGTTAGTGAAATGGTCCTTAATATGTGAGTGGTTTGCAAATTGATTGGTAGAAAATAAGGTTACAAACAGATCTACATGAAAAATTATGACGACAAACTACTGTAATCATCAAAATAGATGAAAAGTGCAAAGGAAAGAGTCGAGCTACATCTCTAGAGCCTAAAAATAACACATGTAAGAAACATAAGAAAAAAAAGAACAAACCAGTGTTTGGATGAATACAAAATGGAGCCTTCAGCAAGTGATTCATATACTTTCACACTTGACACAGGACATTAGGAAGATTTTTGTCTTCCTTTGTGGAATTAACTACTTATAGAATAAACCCAAAAACCAATATTATACACCTCCATGTCTAGCTGAGGGTAGGTATAAGAGAAAAAAATTTCTTCAATGCAATGCCGAAAAATATCAATGTGTGTGTAGGTTTGTATTACTCAAAGTATCATTTCACTGCCTAAGGAAAAATACGAAAGTGATGTTTTACATTTCAATCTTCACATAGGCTTCCTTATTGCTACACATTCATATACAAGAATTATTCGAGCTCTAAACTATTCAAATATTAAGGATTTAATTAGCTATAAGATGGAAAGTTTTTGTTTAGACATAATCCATCATATTTTACATCTCTTTATTCACTCCTAGTGTATCAGATAAATTTGTGTGAATGAGACATAAATATTAATCTTTTATGACAAAGAAAATTCTTAAAAGGAGGGGGGGGAGAGAAAAGGGTAGGGGGCAAGAGAATGCTTGAATGTATAGCAAAGTATAACATTTTAATCATTATAACAATGAAACGAATCTTAATTTTGAAGCATTAATATTATTTACAACATTTATGATCATTTATGAATGTAAGTAGAGAAAATTTTTTATACCTGCAGATGGTACAAAATTTCATGGTTAAGTCGAAGCCTCCCATCAACAACAAGATCCAAATATCTATGTATCTATCTAATGGAGCCTCTAAACCCTTCAAAAGTGTCAATTTTTCCACTAACCTATTATGCACAAAATTCAAATTTTAGAGTTATGTCACCACTAAAAATAGAAGAAAAAAAGCTTTGAAACCAAATCCACACACAACACAATGTGGTATTCATACAAAGCCATACAAACAAACTAAACTCAGAACATTGGAATTGAATGTTCAACTTCAAATTATGATGTAGAGCATGGATTCAGGGGATAAAGAATCAATTTTATTCCACCATAGTGAAAATTTAGCACTTTCTTTCATCTTTTCATATTGGTTTGATGCTTCAAATGATGCATTTCTTATATTGAAAAGTGCATTACCTTATTGAACTTCTCTTTGTTTTGAGAATAGTTTAATATTCTCTACTTAACAGGGCCAACCACATGATAGTGGAAGCTCATTTGGCCCCTCTCCCCCCCCTCACATCACTCTCAATTCCCCATACCCAATCATATAACATTAATCATTCATTCATCCATTAATAACATATAACATTCATTCATTCATTCATCCATCCATCCATTAATAACATATAACATTCATTCATCCATTAATAACATATAAAATTCATTCATTAACATATAACATTCATTAATTAACATATTCACATTCATTCATTAACATATAATATTCATTCTTTTAGTTTTGACATATTATCAAAATTATGGTTGTCATGATATGATTACAATCAGTTTTTTTTCCTTTTTAAAGCTACATAAATCTAAAATGGAGTATCGTTTTCTAAATCAATATTTGTCCCCCTTTTAGTTGTTTTTCCCTTTTATTGTGATCTTAATGTATGCCTAGTCATCTACTCATGACGTGGATGCTGCTGTAAGGGGGGTTCTACTGCAATAACAAAGAAATGTTAAACTGATATATTTTATTATTATTGTTACAAGTATTTCATTAATTAAAAGAACATTAGAGTGGTTCTCTTTACCTGATGGGTCCATATCATGTTCCTAAACTTTTGGTATAGACTCATCATCAGCATGCTGAACACCCTCTAAATCCTAATATGTAGTTGAAACACGAAAGGTTACATTAATTAATACACCAATTGAAATTAAATATGTTTAAGAGAACATGAGAGTGGTCCTCTTTACCTGATGGGGCCACATCATGTTCTTGATCTTCTCTAGGATGACCATGCTCAACACGTTGATCATGCTCTACATGCTCTAAAGTTGAAACATGAAAGGTTACATTAATTAATACACCAATTGCAATTAAATATGTTTAAAAGAACTTTAGAGTGGTCTTCTTTACCTGATGGGGCCACATCATGTTCCTCATCTTCTCTAGCCTGATCATGCTCAACATGTTGATCATGATCTACATGCTCTAAAGTACCAGGATGCACACCATGACCTTCATCTACAGGTTGTGCTCCACCCTCACTAGGTCACATTCCAATGTCATATGCAATATTATCATTTCTTGAATGTTTAAAATAAATAGGAATGTAATTACTTTATGCTGAAAATTAATATTGAATAGATTGCACAAGTATTCAATTTTAAATAAACTTTATTGAGTTTATTTACCTGTGTGTTGGATGTAGTGGAAGGTTGTGTTTTCCCAATCAAGACTCTTAGGCGTTTAGCCACGACTCCATAGCCTTTCTGGAAGGAAATCTTCAGGTCATCTTTTGTGGGAACTCTGTTGAATTTAGAGCCCTACATTTTTGCATAAGATCATGAATTTTGCTTCTATGGTGTGATAAAACCAAAATTGTTTTCAATTTATTATTTGGATACTATATTTCATTTATTGGTACTTACAATTCATGTGGCTAATTTCATATAACCCCCAGAGCCAAGTTTGTGCTACCCTTGTTTTTCTAGTCTTTCCTTTGTTGCCTTCAATGTGTCGAGCATCCTATGAAAAGTTTGAAATACATTAGATTATCTAAAAAGAAAGAGTAATCAGTATATAATTACATTGTCAATAGTATCACATACCTTCCTTGGCCCAGTGGTGTCTTTCATTTTTTCTTTTCAATCTTCTCCTTTCCATCCAACACCAGGTCCTTCAACTCCCTTTTCAGATTCATGGGGGGACGCTCGTAATTTTTGTTCTTCTCTAAATGTGACCTATATTAGTCCTTCACATACTTTAGATAGGTACTAGCTTTCTTTTAAAGGACCTTGGTTCAATTGAATGTTTTATCACCAAACAACACAACTAAATGGTTAATGAGCTCATCTTTTAAATCTTGATTTTGGGCATTCCACCATGTACATATGGTGGGACCGAAGAGCTCCAATGTAATATGAGAAGATCCAAGAAATGCTGCTAAAATATCACCAGTATTAGTGGCCTCTACATCCCCAAGTACATGTCCTGATGCATGTTTTGGCATGTGTTCACTGCCATAGGGTGCATTAACGAATGCTTGCATGGTATGTGTTGCCAACATTTTAGACGATAATATAGGCACAGATGATAGGGTTAGATGATATGATGTATGTATAGGAAGATCAGGATGGACACTTGTATCAACCCCTAATCCTCAGGCAGCACTTGCAGTACCCTGATCATGGCTTGGAGCATCATGAGGAGGAAAATAACCTTGTAAAAACAACACATTTTAGTTCATGACATAAAAGAGTACAAAATATAAAACCATGAATGAACTTATGTTATAATTAAAGACCTCATGACAACTTACTTGCAAGTTTTGTAATGTCTCAGTCAATATTTTAACCCTCTCTCTTATCCCATCTGTTTGAGGCACTATGAACATCAACTTAACCATTTCTTCATTGTATTTTTTTTGGATCTTCTTTATCATATCGAGAGGGTTTGTTCAATAAGTGATTTCATCATCACAAAATATTGACTACACCTCACTATGGATTCTCTCCTCTACTATTGGCGCCTTTCCTTGATCATTCGACTACAACAAGAATATTAAAAACATTATCGAAATTGACCCAATAAACTTATGAAAAATAATAATAATAAAACATTTTGCTCGTATCTAATTTGTACAATTACAATGAGGTAAACTTGTCAGGTATAAGCACCTGAAGATACATCACAATCTATGCTTTGGGCCAGAGCCTTCTCCCGAACATCAATGTCCCCCTGTGACAAAAATTAAATATAAAAGAACATTACCAAAATGAAACCAATAGACTTACGAAAAAAAACATAAGAATAAAATGGTATATTGGATTCATTAATTGGAGGTTGGGTAAAATGGTACATAGTACATACCACCCCCATAGTAACTATGTTTATAACTAAGTGATTCAAATTGTAATCAATTAGCAACTCTTCCCCTGCAGTTATTGATTTTATCACACAGAATATATGTTTCTATCACCTCAAATATGCAATTGGTTGCTTATTTGTTGACCCAAAAGTCGTACTATTTATAAACCCCACATTTTCGATCCTTTGGTCATCTTCCACACGTGTGTGTGTGTACATAGCCACCCTTTATTTTGATCCCATTCTTGCCTGTTATAATTTTTCAACAATGCATACCGCATACTTTTAAAATATACATTTAAACACCGGTAACTAATCTTTCTAATTGTAATAGGTCCAACACTCCATCAATTTAGTAATAACTTTTTCGTAACATACCTTTATGTCTTCTATGAAAAATAGGCCCAAACCATGTAATGACGATGGTGCTATGTGATATATCCTCTTGTTGACACAAAAATCAGGGTTTATTTGAGGAAGTTCCTTGCACCTATTGTTTTTTGTAGATTTTGTACCAAGGGCACCCGACATTTCCATGCCTCTCATCATCATAAGAACATGACCCCCTTTAGCAAGAAAACATTCCATGCATTTACAAAAAAAATTTCTAATCTTTTGACCTCTACTTGATCTCCCCCTTTTAGACATACTACATGTCTCGCTTTTCTCTTCTCTTCCTGAATTTCCCTCGCTCGAGGAAGATAGATCTGACAAATACCTATTTGGTGGTACCTGCATTCATAAGGATGTTGGATGAAGTTCTTTCATGGTGACGTGATCCTAAGGTGACATTATGATTAATCTATCATTTCATCACTAGAATTTCACAGGTTATAAGGTAATCAAGTCTTGATAGATTGCAAGCTATTGTTACTACCATCCAAATGTGTCCATTGCAAATCAAATTTACTTAATGTTTTAACTCCCAAACTTTGTAACAAGTGTTAAATGTGACTATGGTCCACCAGTTACACAACCAAGGCCTCAAATGTATTCTCTAATTGTAATCAAAGGAATTTTTCTCTTCATTCA